>CM051003.1:30837402-31032402 GCA_027704905.1 Muraenolepis orangiensis
GGGGAACTCTGAAAGAATGCACCCATTGGCTACAAATCAATATATGATTGGTTGATCAAATTGTCAATCCAAACGTACGCTCTCATTCAGTTTAAGGGCCAGGGCATTCGCTCAAGGACAGAGAGTACCTTGGTTGAAGGATATTCTTCCCAGCTACCCAGAAAAATACCTGATTGGTTGCATTGGTTGCAAAACGTAGTGCATGGACCGAGAAAGACAAACAAATCAACGTAAAAATGTAATATTACAGATCAACAACACAGATAGGATTCTCATTTATTTATTTTATTTTATTTTATTAAATGTTATTAATATAATTAATTCGATTTTTATTTTAATACCTTGAAGGCCCTGATCACCTAAATCATTCACCACTGATATATCAGTGTATATCCCCTGTATAAATAGCTGCCCACTGCTCCTAATACTAGGATGGGTTAAATGCAGAGAACACATTTCACTGTATGTTTACATGTATGTGACCAATAAAGAGGATTCAATCCTCATGATTTGTTGTTGTTGTTGTGTATATATGTATATATATATACATATATACATACATATATACATACATATATACATATATATATATATATATATATATTCAGAGAATCGGGAGGTGTTGAACGAGGCCAAGCAACTACTGTTCAACACCTACGACAGGATCAAAGGGGAGGAGCTGATGGAGAAGGTGAGGAAGGTGGAGGCAGTGCATGGCGAACGGCAGTATAAGGAGTCATGGAGGGTCATAAATGAGATGAGTAGGCGTAAGAGGCCAAGGGAGGGACAGCTGGCAGGCTGCAGCCCAGGGGAGAGAGTGACCTCCTGGGTCACCCACTTCCGGGACCTCCTCACACATCCAACAGTGGAGGGAGCTGAAGAGGAGATACCTGCAGTCCTCAAGAATCTCGACATTGACGATGGCCCCTTTACAGCTGTGGAGTTCGCCGCAGTGAAGTCCACCCTGAAGCAGGGGAAAAGTGCTGGGCCAGACGACATCCCCCCAGAGGTCCTGAAGAACTGCGATCTTGATACGATCATATTGGAGATCTGCAACCAGGCCCTGATAGAAAACATCAAGCCTGAGATATGGTCCCTCTCCAACATCATCCCAGTGCCGAAATCAGGAGATCTGTCCAAGCCAGACAACTATCGCGGTATTAGCCTGACCTGTGTCATAGCGAAAATGTATAACCGCATGATACTAAACCGGATTCGGGAAGCCATTGACCCTCACCTGAGGGACAACCAAAATGGCTTCAGGAAAGGAAGGACCACGGTAGCCCAGATCCTGGCCTTAAGGAGGATCATCGAGGAGGTGAAGAAGAACAACCTCACGGCCGTCCTGTGCTTTATAGATTTCAAAAAGGCGTTTGACACAATACACAGAGGCGTGATGATAAAAATCCTTAAAGCTTATGGAGTTCCTCCTAACCTGCTCCGGGCCATAGATGCCATGTACAGGGACACAAGAGCCAAGGTGGTAACCCCAGATGGCGACAGTGAGGAGTTCGACATCCAAGCAGGGGTGTTGCAGGGGGACACTCTTGCCCCCTTTCTCTTCATTGTAGCCCTTGACTACGCACTTAGGAAAGCCATTGCTGGGCGGGAGCAGGAGCTTGGCTTCACAATCACACCCCGGAATTCCAGAAGAAACCCCGCTGTAGTCCTAGCAGACCTGAACTACGCAGATGACATCTGCCTGTTGTCTGATTGTGTGGAGAAGGCACAAGAGCTCTTGGTCAGAGTGGAGGAGGATTGTTCCAGGGTTGGCCTCAGACTGAACACAAAGAAGACTGAGGTCATCACCTACAACACCCCCCTGGACCACACATCTCTCAAGACAGCAGGAGGCAATATGCTGGCAGAGGTCAGCGACTATAAGTACCTGGGTTCCTGGGTCAACTCAACGGAACAGGACCTCAGGGTAAGGAAAGCGCTGGCATGGAGGGCCCTAAATGGAATGACAAGTGTGTGGAAATCCAACCTCCCTCGATATATCAGGCTGAGCTTCTTCCAGGCAACTGTGGAGTCTGTTCTCCTGTATGGCTGTGAATCCTGGACCCTGAAGCCCACTCTACAGAAGTCTCTGGATGGGTGCTACACCAGAATGCTGCGTGTTGTACTGAGCATTAACCAGAACGACGGGCACCGACTTAGAGGATGTCCCACGCCGACGTATGTGGACATACTGAGGAAGGATGCGGGTGTGGAGAGCTCCGGGGAGCTAGCCGGATGTATGGAGGACCGAAAAGATTGGAAGCTCCGGCAGCAGGCTTGTCTGAGGACGACCTAGATGAGATGATATATATGTATATATATGTGTGTGGATGTATGTATGTATATATATATATATGTATGTATGTGTATATATATATGTATATGTATATATATATATGTATGTATATATATATATGTATATATATATGTATATATGTATATATATATATGTATATATGTATATATATATATAGACAAATGAGTCTCACTCACCAATGATGTTCACTTAAAGACCAAATCCATTCTCCTGTCCTTCTGGATGTTTCAATAACCTGGTCATAAAGCTGATCACTGCTTTATGACTGGGTTATCAATGGATCGATAACCCAGTCATAAAGCTGATCACTGCTTTACAGATCCTAAAGAAGTTGCCTTTCAATATGGAAGCTAATGCAGTGAGTCGGAATTGTCCTGTTCTGTTCCTCCATATGTTTTTATCCATTTGAGGGCGGATGTCCTTTCCACAGATGCAGTGGTGACGGGGAGCGTTAAAACTTTTTTACAATATCCATCTTTTCACTGAATGGTCGTCTTGAAAAGGGTACTAACAACAATTCCGCAACAACATCATCTTCACCTGTTGCCATTTTGTATGGGGGTATATATGTGTGTGTGTGTGTGTGTGTGTGTGTGTGTGTGTGTGTGTGTGTGTGTGTGTGTGTGTGTGTGTGTGTGTGTGTGTGTGTGTGTGTGTGTGTGTGTGTGTGTGTGTGTGTGTGTGTGTGTGTGTGTATATATGTGTATATACATGTGTGTATGTGTGTGTGTATATATGTGTGTGTGTATATATGAGTATATACATGTATGTATCAGGGTTTCCGCTAGGACTTTTTCTTGCCGGTCAAGTGTCCGGACAGATTTAATTTTACCGGACAAATTCGAAACTTACCGGTCATATTTCAAAAACAGTCTATATTACAAACGCAACTATAATGTACACCTAGATTGACGAAAGAATGACAAAGACGTCAAATAAATTGGACTATTTAATGAACAACAAAACGATTGAGCGAAACCTCGTTAGCCGCAAAAATCGAGGCTATTTCAAAACACCTGTAACATCTGTAGTCCGTTTTAACATAGGCTACATGGCATCACATTTACCCTGTAGGCTACCAGGCAACTTTTGGCTTTCTCCTTAATTTCATTGTGGCAAAGTCCTCTGCTGCCGAGCTGAAATCAAAGGTGTCTAATGTGTCTTTGCAGCTTGCAATCCGCATAAGTCATCACTCTCTCCTCCTCCAGACGACTCCGCAGTGATGTTTTCAAACGATTCTGCAGGGAAAAGCCCCTCTCTGCTGGCACGCTTGACACGGGCAGAACACAGGCCATTTAGCCAGTGTGGCCCAGTCGGGGTACAGCTCGCTGAACTCAGAAATGCAAACATTAAAGCCCCATAGCCGTGGAGTGGCCATCACTGCACCTGCATCTCGTCGGGCGCGCTTGACGTCGATGAGAGGTGCGGCAGCTGATTGGTCACTTCATTCGGTCACCCTTTCAGGGGGGAGGGGGCAGTAATAAAGCTGTCAAAACCCAAATGTCCAGGATCTAAGTTTAGTATGAGCATTATTACCGGACATTTTGACCAGCAGGTTTTTAAATTACCGTTTTTTATCATTTTTACCCGCTAAAAACCGGTAAATACCGACTAACGGAAACCCTGGTATGTATGTGTGTATATATGTGTATATATGTTTGCATTGGATATCGCCTGTTCTGTATCTTTTATGGGAAGGAAAGAAAGAAACGTATCGCTGCAGTGGGCCTTGTGGATTATTAAACTAAAATAATGTTGAAAATGGCAATGATATAATACCATGTTTGGATATTAAACAGGCTAAAATGAATCCTATGTCCTACACTCCACATGATAGCAAGGCCTGGCTCTGATGGTTTTACCGCTGTGTGATATTTAGGGTGACACATGTGCTTCTTCGTCGTGCTGTGGTGGCAGTGTGTCATACGCTTAATGTTCAGTTACTTACTACTTACTTTATGTTGTCTGTACTGCAATTACACTCATTTGTATTCAGAATGGCTAGTTCATACAATGTAGTTTGCACTTTCTAATGGTGGTCTCTTTCTGTTTTCTCAGAGTGGTATCAGAGTTTCACCCTTTGCTACATTCTTCAATCCTCTTAAGAAGACACACAACTTCAACCCTCTTCACGAAGACACAACTCTTCAACCCTCTTCATGAATAAACACAAGTTGGTTCCACGACAACAGTCCCAACTTATATAAGCTAACTAACATTATTAACACCACCGTCTTGAAAGTTGTTTGGCTATAGTTAAACAGCTTGGTTTAGAATAACACGTCCATGATTACTGTTATTTGACTGGTTTGCATTGTGCATGTTGGATAGTTTTTACTATTACTTAATACTTAATGCATAATTTGCTGTTTTGGGTGTAGCTTGTTATACATAAGGTACTGCTTCTCATACTTCTTACCATGCCACTCACCATACATACTACTGCTGGTGCTTATCATATTATGAGCAAACTTGTTATACTACTCATTAAACAACAGTTGGTTCTTAACATAGTACTATGCCTACTTGTACTACTCATCGAGCTACTGTTGGTGCTTATACTACTAGGCCTACATCTCATGCTACTATAATGCTACTACTTGTACTAAGCCTACTACTTCAGCTACCTATCTTTGGGTGGCAGTATAGCTCAGGAGGTCGAGCAGTCGCCTCACAACCGGGAGGTTGCTGGTTCGATCCCCCAGCTTCGCCCAGCTTCTCCTAGCAAAAGCTGTCGAGGTGTCCTTGAGCAAGACACCCTAACCCTAACTGCTCCTGACATGCTGGCTGTCTGACTCCGCCATTGGTGGTTGAATGGGTGAATGTGAGGCATGACTTATATAAAAGCATCCATTATCAAACTCATACTACTTCTGCTACTTATTGTACTATAATACAATTATTTACAATTTTTGTAAATAAGTTCTGCTTATTTACTACTTATAAGTAGCTACTTCTGCTACTTCTTATACTACTACTTTTTTTTTTGTTTTTTTTTGTTTTAGTTGCATATTTCCATTGTGATTGTTCACATTGTTCACCCTTGATTGTTTGACTTTCATCTTACGAAGATATACCAGAGTGCTACAGGTAAGGGCCCCATCACTCAACAACACTGCAGCAAACATGCCTGGCAGCAAGACTTGGAGGATTTCCATGGCTGCTCGAATAAAAGGGGGGAGTCAACACTACAGGTAATTGCTCCTTATCCTTCTAGATACAAGATTTGTATTGGCCATTTCTACTTCTCATTCTCATACTCTCATACTTCATTCTCCAGTAGACTCCTCTGTTCCTGTACCAGTGTTCACACCATCTCCAGAAGCATCTGCTGCCACTGTAGTCGCTGAACTTCCTCCACTGCCTTCTTGTGTTCTTCTTCCTTCCACTAGCAAAGGTGCATCATCAGAGTGTTTATTGTCCAATATTGTTAAACGTGGCATTGCCAATCAACAAAGCCCTTCTGGGACACCTTCATGTCTTCAAGCCTCCCGTCACGCTGATTCATGTGATGAACATGGTGGAATGGTCAAGTCAAGTTTATTGTCACTTCACAGTTTACACAAGTATAAAGCAGTGATGTGAAAATCTTATGTGCAATACCCGACGACAGACAGCAGTTATAAAAATAAGATAAAAATAGATGAAAATAGAATACAAATAGAATAAAAATAGAATAAAGTTAAAAAATATAAATAAAAATAAAAATGCAATTTATAAAATACAAAATATCGGCACAGAAAAGAGCAATATGTATATATAAATCAATGTAATAAAATATACATTGTTATATGCTATACGCCCTTGTTCAGCAGCCTGATGGCCTGACTGTGGAAGCTATCTCTAAGCCTATTTGTACGGCACTTGATACTGCGGTATCGCCTGCCTGACGGTAACAGTGAGTACAGTTCGTGGCTGGGGTGGGCAATGTCTTTTATGATTCGTTTGGCCTTGGCCACGCACCGCTGATTGTATATATCCAGGAGGGAGGGGTGCTCACCTCCAACGATATACTGGGCCGACCGCACCACCCTTTGAAGCGCTCTGCGCTCAAGTGCGGTGCAGTTCCCGTACCAGGCGGTGATACACCCTGTAAGAACACTCTCAATGGTGCTGTTATAGAATGTTCTCAGGCTGCGAGGGCCCATGCTGAATTTCTTCAGACGCCTGAGGAAATACAGGCATTGTTGGGCCCTTTTCACCACGTGTGTGGTGTGCGTGGACCATGTGAGGTCCTCGGAGATGTGCACGCCGAGGAACTTGAAGCTGCTGACCCTCTCTACTGCAACACCGTTGATGGAGATAGGGCTGTGCTCTCCCCTCTGCTTCCTGAAGTCCACGATCAGCTCCTTGGTCTTCTTGACGTTGAGGGCGAGGCTGTTCTCCTGGCACCACTGCTTCAGCAATCCGACCTCCTCCCTGTAGGCTGTCTCGTCGTCGCCGGCGATCAGGCTCATCACTGTCGTGTCGTCAGCAAACTTGACGATGACGTTGGAGCTGTGCATAGCCATGCAGACGTGGGTGTAGAGGGAGTAGAGGAGAGGGCTCAGCACACATCCCTGGGGCGCTCCCGTGTTGAGGGTCAGTGGCTCTGATGTGGTGCTGCCCATCCTCACCACCTGGCGGCAGTCCGACAGGAGATCCAGTATCCAGCTGCAGGTGGATGGGGGCACACCTAGACCTCTAAGCTTGGTGTCGAGCTTGGCAGGAACTATCGTGTTGAACGCTGAGCTGTAGTCCACAAACAGCATTCGCACATAACAGTTCTTTCCCTCCAGGTGGGAAAGGGCAGTGTGGAGGGCCATGGCAATTGCGTCGTCCGTGGATCTATTTTGACGATATGCAAATTGCCATGGGTCCAGCGTGGCAGGTAACATGGAGCAAATAAAGTCCTTGACCAACCTCTCGAAGCATTTGCTGACAATCTAGGTCAGTGGTTCCCAACCTGGGGGGCGCGCCCCCCTTGGGGGGGCGCCAAAGATCGCAGGGGGGGCGCCAGGCCTCAGATGATTTGAGGCCTAATATCATATTTGGATTATTTTTTTTTATTTTTTTTTTTTTTATAAAGTTTTTAAAAGTTTTTTACATATAATTGTAACGCAATACATGATTGTCGCTAAAAGCCTTGTCTCTACATTACAATAAAATATAGAAATGTATTGATTAATTCATTTTAATAAAAATTCTACAAATTAATCTGATACTCCTCCGATTCGCGCCAACATTGACGTTACTGTGTCAGCTTCTTTTGAATGTGCACTTTTAATAGCAAAGGCAAAGAAACCGTACAACATTGGCGAGCAGCTCATTAAGCCAGCTTGCATTAAAATGGTTGAGAAACTGTGCGGCCCGCAGGTGGCGGAGAAGCTAAAAACTGTACCACTGTCAAACAATACGGTGAAAGACAGAATTGACAAGATGGCAAGTAACTGCGAGCTGCAGCTGCTCGAAAAGCTTGGAAAGGGGCCATTTGCCATACAACTTGATGAAACTACAACTGTAGCAGACGAGGCTGTGCTCATCGTTTATGTGCAATATATCGATGGGGAAGATTTGAAGCACGACATTCTTATGTCAGTCAACCTTACCACTACCACCCGGGGTGAGGACATTTTTACTGCAGTGGATTATTTTTATTAGGCATAGTCTATTATTTTGAAGTGTCCTGTTCTTCGAAATTTTAAATAAATATGATGCATACAATTGCAAGTTAGTAGCTAATAAAGGCATAAAAAGACAGAAATGTATCATTTTTTCTTTAATAGAAATGTTTCTTCTGCGCGTAAGGTGTCGGTTTCAGTTGGATTATTTGTCACAGTTGCTCCGATCAAATCGGTATCCTCCATTTTGTAGATTATTTACGACTTTTGAATCCACATAAACACATCGGCAAAATCCGGCTTACTTTGAGTATGTGTTTTAAAAAATTCCGGGGGGGGGGGGGGCTCTGGGCAAAACAGGAGTCATTTGGGGGGGCTCTGGGTGAAAAAGGTTGGGAACCCCTGATCTAGGTGATGGAATGGATTGTATTGCCTGAATTTTCTGATTGCAGTGATTACAAACCAAGCCTGCCCTAACATGGGGAGGGATGGGTGATGGGAATTCATTGTACGCTCAAATATATAGAGATACAAATTTGGGACATGAATTACTTTTTCACAGCGTTGGCTTCAAAAGTCTGTGGAGATTAAAGGGGGCATGTTAACCATATGTTTCAAAACAGGACAGCTTTCACCTAATTTCAAAGGTCTAATTACCGTTCAGTAGAGGAATGGGTTCAATTGTATGAGATGCAATGCAATGTTGAGTATCAGTATACAATATACATACAATACTGATAGGTGGAACATTTACAGAGGTCAGGCTTCTGATGGCATGGGTTGTTATCAAAACTATGCTGACAGCAACCACTATAATGTGTCAAAAGTCAACATAAACAATGGATGACCGATGCCTGAGCTGAAGGACCTTCTTCAAAGTAACGCAAAGAAAATAACTTGTTTGTTTCAAACTTGGTGGTACCAAAGAATTTCTCTATTGAGAGACTTTTAGAACTCAAAGGCAATAAAGAGGACTGACATCTTTGTCCAGAAGGATAGGCGAATGGACTAAATTCTAAATTCAATTTCACTTTTCACTTTTCACATGTCACTTTTTCAGTAATCTGAATTATGTATTAGTATTTATTACTGCCAATTTGCACTATACGCATTGTTGTATATTGTATATACCTACGTATTACTGTAATAATACTGTAAATTGTACAATTCATCTGTCTATACATTTTGATTTCATTCAGATTTCATTTAGTTATATTTTGTTTATACTAGTTTAGTTTAGTTTGTTGTTATTAGTTTTAGGTATTGTATATTTTTCGTGCATTTATTCCCCCTGTTTCAACTGTTGCACCTTAATTTCCCTCGGTATAAATAAAGTCTCTTGAATCTTGAATCTTTACAAGGAAACATGTAAAGGTAAGGCTATGCAATATTTTCATTTGTGTTGAGTAAATGTATGAATAGTGGAACTGCATTGTCAAATATAGTGTGAATCAAAAACGTATGCATCTAAAGAATGCTGATATAAAACTTTGAATCGTATGGTCGCCTGCAGTGGTTCCCCACCTTTTATCAAGGGACCCCTATTTTACCATTGTATATACGCTGATGACCCCCACCCACATACAATTACAAAAAAGGAGAAAATGTAGCCTTCTTCTTTTGAAATATATATATTTCATTATATAAATTATTTTTTTAAGTTGGTTGTGTTGGTGTTGGTGTGTTGGTGCTTCCATATCCTTCTTTCGATTTTTTTTTAAATGTTTTTAGAAATAGATTTTTCTAAATAGATTTAAATAAAAATAATAAATAAATAAGAAAGTTGCGTTCTTCACAAAAATGAATTAAATTCTGAGACATGTATATTTAATATATAAAGAAACCTACCCTTTAAAATATAGAGGGACAATTATTTCTCATTTGACTATTTGCACTCAAGATTTCTTCCTCCATAATTAGGGAGTTTTTTCTTGCCCTTTCTTGTTCTTGTTTCTTGTGTTTGGGGGTGTAAATATGTGGCCTGTGAAGCCCTTTGAGACGGTAACTGTGATTAAGGGCTTTACAAATAAAATTGACTTGACTTAACTTTGCTTTGCGAGCATTGGTGACCCACAGTGGGGGCCCATAAAAAGGAAATTTGCTACTGTGGCAACACCACAAATCTCTACAAACATATGAAAATCCTTGCTCTTACTTCGAATGGTAGTTATATGCTCTTTCTGTTAATTCTTCACTTACTGTTTATAAAGGTCATGAAAGTTGTAAAACATTGCTCTGCATACATAATTGTATGCAGTGTGCACTTGCCACTTTGTTTATTATTGTTTATTATTGTTAATGTTTTTTCTACAGTAAAATACTTTTATTTACCTTTAAAAACTGTCTTGTTGTCATTAATCATGAAAATCAAATCGGATTTAGCCTATTTATGATGCATTCAGCTCACATTTCCCCTACATGAAAGTACAAAAGACGCTTTAAATTTAAAAACATATGGGTATCGGCAAATCTGGCCCTGGAAATATTTGGCATCAGAACACATTGGTTTCAATACTCCTTCATCAGTTATTATCCATCCCTGCTCCTCATTATAGGGTTTTGTTTTATCTAGAATAGATTCGTCCACTTAAGACTCGCGACTCTCTCCATACATCAGACAGGTGAATTGCTCCAACTGCTTCAGCACCTTAGGCGTGACATTCCAGTTGTCACTAAGTTCACTGAATGCCCTGTGAAACGTAAGGTTCTTCTCCAGCTTTTTGAAGGGCCCCACCCATGGGCCCAGGGCCCTCCCCAGGGCCCTCCCATTAAAGGCACAGGCACCCTGAGCAGCAGCCTCAAAATAGTCTCAAGGGCCTTGTCCCAATACCCACCCTTGCGGACTTGTGTCCTTTGTGTGCATGTTCCTTTGTGGCCTACGGACATCCTTGTCCGGATCAAAGTGCACCAACAGCCGTGAAGAATGTAACAGTCATTTGACCTGCTGAAATGCAGTCTCTTGAGTTTGCTACCACTTCCATGAACAGTTTTTGTGCAGCAGCTGATAAAGATGGGTGAGAACAGTGGAGAGGTCTGGTAAGAACTTTCCGTAGTAGTTACTAAGCCCAAAAATGACCTGAGCTCTGTCACGTTCTTCAGACTTAGCGGCTATTTTATTGATTTTAGTCTCTTTGTGCAGGTGCTCCTCCAGTGCACCACAACTTGCTGTAGGTGTCTTGACTTATCACTGAAGCTGAGGCACATGTTTCCACCTCCATTTTTAGCCTTTTTCCATTTATCTTCAGAACTGCATCGATAGGCTCAGCCCATGGCTCGTTGAGGTTAAACATGTTAAACGAACACTGCTCCTCAGGCTCCTCACTCTGCAGGTGATGTGTGCTCATCTTGGGCTTTGATTTTTTTTTTTATATGGCCCTTTTTCTGGCAGTAAAGACACACGGCATTTTTAGCTGTGTAGGCTGAGGTGCAGCCTACAACCTCAAGGACACATATGAACAGTGGAGGAAGGTAGGGGAGGCTTTGGATGGGATATAAAAGACTGGCTGACAACTATGTACAATGAGCTAATGTGTGAGCTAATGCTAACCAACCTGTCTCTGTTAGCTCAGGACATGCAACCCTAAACTCTTCAGCCCAGCTTGTGGATGGCAGCACCACAGCTACTGTTACCCTTAGCTTAGCAACCCCAACCAACTCCTCTGATGCTAGCTAGCCTTTAGCTCCTGACAAAAGTGCAGTGGCTGGTGTGTCTGGGTCATGGATGTCAATGGGCCCCATTCATTCCTATGGAAGCTGCTCAGTGGAACATGAAGCCGAAAAGTGTCTCATGGAGGTTCTGTCGGCGGTTTCTGGTCGTTGATTTTCCTTATATACTGGTTATTTTAGCCACGCCCCTCCCACAATGCCTCTCGGCAGCTCGCTCACTGCACGTTCACGAGCTTGCTCAATGGTAGCTGTTGAATCATGTGAGTCTTATTGATGGATTAAATGAACATGGATTATAAAAAACATTCATTCTGATGAACCGCTATTGGTCATGTCAATGCAACAGAGGGAAGTAAAAAAAAACGTTACACTTAAAACGGATAGATGCCGGTTTAATCTATGAGAATGTGTCGTATTTTGAAAGCTTGTAATATTATCAATTATGTTTGTAAGACGTTCTGTTTCTTCACCCGCCATGTTTATGTGCAGTATATTGTCTTGGTCCATAAGAAAACTACACACGCAATTATTGTATGGCTTATTCACCATTCTTTACAGCACCGGCAACTGTCATCAGTACTGCAGCAAACAACCATCTTTATTGAACAAGGTTTGCGCCAGAAAGTAGCACCATACATATCATGTAATTGACATGTCACGTGTACACAGAACAACGTAACTCTTATAATAGAGGTGAACAAAGTATTATAGTGTAAACATGTACTATGAGCGCATACTCATTTTAACATATGAGAACACATCTTAACAATGTGAAACATCTTTAATGTATAATTCTAATCATATTCATGTAGATGAATACATTTTTCACTCTGTAATTAGAAGACAATTTTGACTTCTGATTAGAAGTCTAAAGTAATATCAAATGGGAGTAAATTAATTAAATTACTTTCAACCACTGTGTAGATCAGATCTGTGTAATCTTTAATTTAATATAAATATAATTAATAAGTCCCAACTCTTGTCCTTGTGGCACCACAGTGGTGGAATGAGCCACCGGCCGTCGTCAGGACGGCACATGCTCACCACGTTCCGCAAGAGACTCCAAACACACCTGTTTAGAGTCCACCTGGACTCTGCTTAACCAGCCCCTTCCCTTTTATGCACTATGGATTCATATTGGCACTAAATCCTTGTGCTTTTATGACTTGGTAAATCCTTGTGCTCTGCTTTGTATGCTCTTTGTACTTTTTGTGCTTATGAGCACTTGGTTTTTTAACATATTGTACGTTCATGTTGTTAATTCACTTTGTGACATTATACAGGCATCCTAATAGTTGGGAAGATTTTCTCTATTGGCCTGCAATTGGGAATGCTGGGAACTTGTTCTACTTGTATCTTTATTTACCACATAAATAGATTGTTGTCTCTTTCAAATAACTTCTTGTAAGTTGCTTTGGATAAAAGCAAATGTAAAATGTATTAAATGTATTATTTATCACTGTGCATGGAAATGTATCATTATAGATTATACATTATTACCGGTATTATAGGCTGTTATATATGTTATAAAGTACATGACAACAACAATACTACAACAAACTATTGGGCTAAAACCATGGATGTATCAATGAGACACATAAACCAACATATCATAATCAGGATTGGAGAAATAAAAAAATAAACCAATTCAAAACGTGCTGTATCCATGGATGTATCGATGTTCCACTGTGGCTTTGACCTGCATGATAGTAGTAAATAGTAAATAGTAAATGACATACAGCTACATTAAACTCTGTTTATGTTGTGTTGTGTAGTTTGTGTTACTGTTTTGTAACTGAGACTTTAATTAATGTTTACCACGGTGTAGAACCACGGTGTAGAACCATGGTGTACAACAGGATGAACGCGCTAGCCGCGCAGTCCCATGGGTCTGATGCGTGTTCATTATGCCAATACAAATAACTCCATGGATGGCTATCGGTGATTTTTACAACTTTTAGTACCTAATGATTCAAATAAGGGTTATTCAAGTGTTCGTACTAGGAAAACAATAGTTTTGCCCAACGGCACCATGTTACATCACGTGACTTGTAATTCCACCGTTTGGCCACTACGACAAATTTGCTTTAACGCTTGGCCTACATCCTGGGGGCTTGGTCTGGGTCCCATTTCAACCACGTTAGTGGGCAAGTCACACAAGGGGGGACCCAACTAAGAGCGATACCTGCTCCCCCTGGGCTAGGGCTGGACCAAACCTACTCTTCTCCCCCTCAAGCTGCTCATGCCCCTGTAGACCCCACTCAAGATTCAAGATTCAAGATTTTGATTTGCCATATGAAACAAGTACAATGGAATGCTCATTCCCACCCGTAGTATGAATTCCCTACAATTTACCACTATATGCTATACTATGTACTATACGCATACTATACAACACTATACTATAACGATACTGTAAACAATAAAAATAAAAATAAAAGCAACAGTAAAGTGTCTGATGGATGATGTATACATGAAATGTGCAAAAAGCATTTAAAAGCATTTTAAAGTGCCAGTAGTGCAGCAGCATCACGAATACATACTCAGATGTTAACTGCTCTTTCTCATGCTATTGCTACTAATGCTTGGCAGGAGTTATTCCATCAGCCACCAGCGTAAATCAGAGAAGAGAGTCGCTATGATGGCAACACAAGGTGGGAAACTTACTGGACACAATTCCAACTCATAGCCAGAGCTAACTAGTGGGACAGAACCGAGAATGCCGTTAAACTAGCCATGGCCCTGGATGGAGAGTTTAAAAGGGTACTGCTTGACCTCTCAGCTGTGGACATGGGCAACCCCCAATCCATAGCCCAGGCTATAAAACCTTACATGCAGCTGCGAGACGATAGTTCAAAGAGAGAGTGCACCGGAGTGAAGAGAAGCATGGCATTTATATCTGGCCTGTAAAGCGTTTCCTGAGTTAAATGAGAAGCAGTTCATCCTGGCTAAAGAGGCCTTTGTCAGTACGCTGACCACCTACACCCTGCGACTGCAGGTCCACCTCAGTAACCCACTCTCCTGGGAGGAGGCACTGGAGAGAGCACAGGAGGTTGAACTGATTTTTAAGGAGGCCTTGAAACCAAAGCCCCAACAGCCCTAACCTGGCCGCCCTAAGCCGCCAACTTGCCTCTGGCAGACCCCTAGACTCCCAGTGACAAGTCGCGTCTCACCAGACCCACAGTCCCATACGGTCACATACAGTATCATTGCCCTCTCTCCCCAGACCAATATCAACAGTTGTTGGGAAACAAGGCAGTGACGGAGTAGAGGAAAATACTCCTGTCCCAGCCGCTGGCCCTCTTCCCCCCTCCCCTGCTTGGAATAACACAAGACCAGACCCTTGGTTACAGGATCTTTAGCCACGCTCATAAGGCCAGACCTGTTGAAGAAAAGGCAGCAACTGTCTTAAACCAACCTCCCCCTCATCACCTTGACTGGCAACCAGCTAGACATGCTGGGCTGCTGCCCCGCCCTCAGCAGAATGGGTGATGACGACTTTTAAACAACCTGTTTGGGTAGCCGAGATCATTGAACCGTGTCTGCTAGGCTTGGACTTTGTTTGGGCCATCGGGTGCCTGTCTGCTGCCTCTCAACTAGACCCAGGACTCTCCTACAGTGATGCCGTGAGGGGAGAAGCCCCTATTTCTGCCCTGCTCCTCCCACTAGTTGCCTCCGTGTCCGTGGAGCAACCAGCGCTACCACAGAACTGCCCTGGCTGAAAATCCTGTCTGTCGAGTCCCTTGACAACTAATACAGCAACCGTGCATGGAGGTACCCCTAGGCTCACTGGAGGAGACTGTTAGGGCTGTACTGGAGCAAAACAAAGAAGGACTGAATGTGATGCAGCAGCTCCGACAATGGGAAGTGCTGTTTGAGCACCGAACAGCCTTTGCAACTTCTCCCACGGATGTTCGCCGCACTCATGTGATGTGTGGAACAATGTCGAATTAACGAGTTCCTGGATGGGATTAAGGGCTCCGCCTGGTTCTTGTCCCTTGACTTAAGGAGTGGCTATTGGCAGGTGCCACTGTCTGCTGAAGCACGACTGAAAACAGCGGGCTCTGGATTATGGCAGTTGGCACCATGCCTCTCGGGCTATGTAATGCTCTGGCTACGTTTGATAGGCTCATGGAAAATGTGTTGGTCCGTATACTTGTACGGTGCAGGTCTACCTAGATGATGTCCTCGTCCATGGATCGGACATTGACACTGCTTTGGCATCACTTTGCTTCATCTTCTCTAAAATACAGCAAGCAGCAAGCTGCACCCGGAGAAGTGCAACCTGATTGTTTGCTACTGAAGATGGGAAGGTCGCCGCAGTCTGATACTGGCCGATCCCCTAGAAACAGTTTGAGCTGCGGTCCTTCCTGGGTCTGGCCTCATAGTATCGCTGCTTTATCGAATAAGAATGTTCACTTTGAGTGGGGCCCAGACTAACAGCGGGCATTTGAGATACTCAAGGCCTCCCTATGTCAGTCATCAATCCTGACAACTCCTTACCCAGATGGAGACTTTGTTCTGGACATGGATGAAAGTAATGATAGCCTGGGGGCAGTCCTGGCCTAGGTGACCTTGAACGGCGAATGTGTGAAGAATGTGCGCTTTCTAGAGCAGGACCATCTCTAAGCCCGAACGCAATTATTGCGTGACCTGGAGAGAGCTGCTCGAGATTGTGGAGGCAGTGAACCACTTCAAACACTACCTCTGTGGTCTGAAAAGCCTCATCCGGTTGCTGTCCTTCAGAGAACCAAAAGGACAAGTAACAAGATTGATTGAGCAACTACAGGAGTTAAATTGCAACATCGTTCACAGGAAGGGGGACAGTCACACTAATGCGTATGGACTCTCCAGGTGCCCTTGTGGGCCAGAATGTGCCCACTGCAGCCGTACTGAGATGAGGGATTCTGAGACTGGAGCAGGGGGTTAGGTGTATGGCCCTGTGGTTGGACGACCAAGCTGATTGGCCCAAGGAACAAAGAGAGGACCCAGAGCTGAGTACAGTGTTGGAATGGTTGTAGGGAAGCCAATTACCCGAATAGCCTGAAGTGGCTTCTGCAAATCATTCGATCAGGGAGTATGGTCCCAGTGGGAGAGCTTGGCCCTCCAGGATGGAATTCTCTGGAAACGATGGAAGGAACCAACCACGAGTAGAGAGAGGTGGCAAGTAGTGGTTCTGAAGAGTTGGCAGGTGGAGGTACTAGAATTCAATCATGGCAAGCACAGGGTCGGGCACTTCGGGGTAAATATAACAATAATAATAATAATGATAATAATTATATTAATGATACATTAATTGATACATTCGATCACCCAAGGTGCTTTACAGACATGGTAAAAATGCACATACAGTTAAATCATTGAATAGTTATATAGATTAAAATAAGACATTTTTTAATTTTAAAATTATATGAAAAATAAAAAGACTTTTCAAATGTAAAGTCATGGGATGGAGGGGTTGTTTATCAGGGTAAAGCCACTTTGAAGAGGTTGGTCTTGAGAGCCTGTTTAAAGGATGGTAGGGTGATTGCCTGACGGATGTGGATGGGGAAGGCGTTCCAGAGGGAGGCGGCAGCAACTGAAAAGGCCCTGTCACCCAAGGGACTATCAGGCTGCTGATATAATGAACACCTTTACCCACTTTGTCCTGGAGGGAGACCCCATAGTACTGATGGGGTGCAAGTCACACTTTTTGGGGGACATCGGGAAGAGGTGGCAGGGATGCCAGGCCGGCCTGTGAGAATGCATAACACTCCACAGCATTATCAGGACATTGAGCGTTAGCTCCTTGGGGACAATGAGATGTAGAGGGGAAGGGGGGGGTGTATTGCTGTGGCCTGGCCCACTATGGGGTCTCCCTCCAGGACAAAGTCGGTAAAGGAGTTCATTCCCTCCCCCCGGGGAGGGAAAATAATTTACACCATCAAAGTACACATGTCTTTGTAGTGAACATTTAATCAAAGGTTAGCTAAACACACTAGTTGTTGGACTTTAGTCATGTCTTAACGTAATCGTTCTGACATGGTTCGTTTTTGTTGACCGACGCAACCAGCGTCAGTGGCCTTGACAAGTTAGTTAACAGCAGTTGTTGGAGGGATAGAGGGGTTTAACAGTCTGCATTATATTGCATAAGTGTCACTACGTGTCAGAAGTGGCCAGTGAATCACCACGCTAAAGGAATGGCTAAGTTTAACACCCCATCAAGTAGATTTTTTGAGTGGAAACATTTTCAACGCTATAGAACTGCTACCAAACTGGATGAAGAAGGTGGACAAGGTGAGCTGTCTAATTTATGACATGGGCAGCAAAGCGGAAAACATTTCTAAGTATGTCAAGTTCGATGATGAAGACGATGAAAAGGACTTTACTACCGTCGTGGGAATTTATTTCCACGGACGAATGTTATCCATGAAAGAGCATGTTTTTACCAACGTGTCCAGCAGCCAGGGGAGAAGGAAGAAGGTTTCATCAGAGCCCTGTATGATTTATCTGAGCACTGTTAGTTTGGAAAATGTCGAGAGGAGAACATCCGCGATCGCATCGTCGTCGGGATGTTGGACAAAGAACTCTCACGCAAACTACAGCTGATGGCAGACCTTTCGCTTGTGGTGAGAATACAGACCATCAGACAATCTGAGGAGGTCACAGCTGCAGGATCCGTACAGGAAGTGCAATATAAATATAAATATATGAACTAGAAACAATATGACAAGTCAAAAGATAATAAATGGGCAGGACATGCAAGGAAATGTAGCAAATGTGGGAAAGCACATGACAAAGACGAAAGGTGCCCTGCAGGAAAAGCAATATGCCATAAATGTCATAAAATTGGACATTGGGCTAAAGTGTGTCGCAGAGGCAGGTCAGTGGAAGAGTTTACTGAGCCAGAGGAAGCTAGGCAGAAAACCTCTATTTTTTAGGTTCAGTTAACAGTGCAAAGGGATGAGGAAACAGTGGACTGTGCAGCTACATGTGGATTCTACTCCAGTGCAATTCAAAATAGACACTGGAGCTGATGTCAACATAATAGGTGAGGACATGTTTCACTCTCTCACTCCAAAAGGAACACTGCAACCGACTGGACAGCCCGGGGGGCGAGCTACTGTGTCTTGGCCGCTTCAATGTTACGGCCAGCTATAAGGGGAAGAGTAACCCAATCACAGCCTACGTAGTCCGGGGACACAGGGTCAACAATCTGCTCAGCCGGTCCCTGTCAGTTTGGATGAACCTGGTGAGGAGAGTAGATGAGGTAATGCAACAGACACACCACAGCAGCGACCACCTGCAGGCCTATGGAGAGCATGGCACACTGGAAACCGAACCAGTAAAAATACGGTTAAAAGAGGGTATCCAACCATACGCCATACACACAATGGTATCATCGAGCAGGTCACACATCCTACTGACTGGTGTGCACCCATGGTACCGGTCCTGAAAACAAATGCAGGCAAGGTTAGAATATGCGTCGACCTCAAAAGGCTAAACAAATCAGTCAAAAGAGAGCATTATATCCTACCTACCTGCGATGAGATAACGCCTAAGTTAAGCAGTGCAACAGTGTTTTCGTCCCTCGACACTGCAAGTGGATTCTGGAAAATTCCACTGTACCCAGACAGTTGCAAACTGACCACGTTCATAACTCCATTTGGACGACACTGTTTCAAGCGGCTACCTTTTGGGATTTCCAGCACGCCAGAGATCACGGACGTCTTCATGGACGACATCCTAGTCTACGGGGCCTCGATGGAGCAACATGCCCTGTTCCGGAGTCCACGGACCCACACAAGGGAGGAGAACGCTGCCGACGTTGCACCGTACCCGCCTGACTACGTCACGCTTCTCCCGTCTGCCGACGCTGCCAACGTCGCGCCGTACCCGCCTGACTACATCACGCTTCCCCCGTCTGCCGGCGTTACCGACGTCACGCCGTACCCGCCTGATGACGTCACTATTCCCCCATCTGACAGCGCTGCGCTGCCCGACACTGCGCTGCCCGACGTTGCGCTTCCTACGTCTGCCGACGCTGCCGACGTCACACTTCCCCCGTCTGCCGACGCTACCAACGTCACGCCGTACCCGCCTGATGACGTCGCTATTCCCCCGTCTGACAGCACCGCGCTGCCTGACGCTGCGCTGCCCGACGTTGCGCTTCCCCCGCCTGCCGACCTGCCGACGTCGCACTTCTCCCGGCTACCAACGTCAAGCCGTACCCGCCTGACGATGTCGCGCTTCCCCTGTCTGCCGACACTGCTGACGTTGCGCTTCACCCGCCTGACAACATCGCTCTTCCCCCGCCTGACAGCGGCGCGCTGCCCGACGCTGCATTGCCCGACGTTGCGCTTCTCCCGTCTGCTGACGCTGCCGACTGTCGTGTTATTTCACAAGCATACATGTGAGTTCTCGATGTTTGATTGTAAGTGTCTTTTATTGCTAGCTCCACATACAGCCGTCTCGCTCCGCTCCTAGCCTAGCCTGCTCTAGCGTACCCGGCCGTGACGTCACTACGGTGGCCTGTACTCTGTGTTGTATAAACGCACACCTATTAACAATAACACCACATCTCCCTTTCTAGAATCAATGAGTAGACTGTCAATGATTCACCAGACCTTAGAGGATTATTCTGCCTCTATATCTAAAAGGTCTGTTCCTATCTGAACTGATCAAATAACCACTTTTACCTAAAGCCCTATATAAACATAGGCTATATTAAACACTGTGGTCATCTTTACAAGCCCTCATAACTAAACAAACATATCAGAACATGAACACATTTCTTAACTTAAAATAAACTTCTATTACGGGAATGTCTTTTTCTTGTTAGTCTCTTACAGGTCCAACCTAGTTGGTTTCACCACGACTCTCCCAGACCTGGTTCTGGGAGTAGCTGGCGGTTGCGGGACATTCTGCTTTGGAGGTTCTGCAGAACTCCTTCCCAGAAGTTGCTCAGTAACACCACCTCCACTCCGCGGCGGTGACGACTCCATGGGGATGAGATGGCGGCAGTTTCGCCTTACTGTCCCATGAGGTCCATCCACAATGTATGAACGTGGCGTAGAGTGGCTGCTGACCACAACTCCAGTTGCACTTTGATCTGTGACCCACACCCACACTGAGCCCGTCGAGGCTTCGTGCACGATGACGCCGGTTGTAGCTTTGCGCATCTCTCATCCTCTTTTCCTCTTCTTTCAGGACAACCACCTCACTGTTAGGAAGAGCAGGGACCAGTAGAGCAGGAAGCGTTGGCACTGTCGTGCGGAGACTCCTGCCCTTCAGAAGTTGAGCTGGACTGTATCCGTTATGCAACGGGGTGGCCCTGTATGCTAGCAGAGCGCGGTATGGGTCAGCTGCTTTCTTCAGAAAACTTTTTACTGTCTTGACCACACGTTCTGCTTCCCCATTACTTTGCGGATACCTCGAGCTGCTTGTGACATGGCGAAACCCGTAGGACGCTGCAAACGCTGCAAAGGCCATTCCGGAGAACTGCAGCCCGTTGTCCGTCACCAGTTTCTCCGGGATACCGTACCGTAAGCTGATCGATTTGAGGTGATGAATGACGTCCCTTTTTGTGGGAGTCAGCAGAGCGATCTCCACGTATCTCGATGCATAGTCCAAACCAGCAGGTATGTCTTGCTCTCTAGCATGAACTGGTCCGCTCCAAATTTCTGCCATGATCTCGCCGGGTATTGAGATGGCATCAGTGGCTCCTTTTGGTTTTGTCTCTCTTTGCTGCATGTTCGGCAGTTGAGAACTAACTCACTCAGCTACTGGCTCAGCCCGGGCCACCATACAGACTGTCGTGCGCGCTCCCTGCACTTTACCACCCCCTGGTGGCCTTCATGCAGCCTGGCAAGCACATCATTCCTCATTGTTGAAGGGATGACAAGCCTGCTTCCCCTCAGCAAGGGTCCATCCTCTACTGCCTGAGAGCTGGTTCACTATTGTTGTGTGCTGGCCATCCCTCTGCACTCAGCTGCATCACCCGTGCGCACACAGTGTCCCTCCCCAGCTGCTCTCTCAGCTCGTCCAGGTAGGCGGCGCTCGCTGGCAGGTTCTCCAATATCATGTCCACGTAGATGTTTGTACAACTCCTTCTCATCCGGTGTTTCCCTCCTCTTCACAGGAGCACGTGAGAGCGTATCGGCAGTCCACAGGCACTTCCCTGGCACATGAGCAATGGAGTAGGAATAGCGCATCAGGCGCATCCGGAAGCGCAGAATCCGCGGAGGGAGAGCATCCAACGCCTGAGACCCCAGGAGACTCAGGAGAGGCTTGTGATCCGTCTCTACAACAAACAACAACCAATCGTGAGGATTGAATCCTCTTTATTGGTCACATACATGAAGACATACAGTGAAACGTGTTCTCTGCATTTAACCCATCCTAGTATTAGGAGCAGTGGGCAGCTATTCATACAGCGCCGGGGGAGCAGTTAGGGTCTTCCTCAAGGACACCTTGACAGTTTTTGCTAGGAGGAGCCGGGGATCGAACCAGCAACCTTCCGGTTGTGAGGCGACCGCTCTACCTCCTGAGCTAGACTGCCGCCCCCTTAGGGGCCGCCCCTCTAGCTGGAAGTGTCTGCCGATGACAAAGTTGCGAAACCTCTCGCAAGCCCAGGTCAGGCCTAAGGCCTCCTTCTCGACCTGCGCGTATCTCTGCTCAGTTTGTGTGAGAGTCCGCGACACGTAGGCTACTGGTCTCCACACTCCATCCCATTTTTGGAGGAGCACACTCCCTAAGCCGTAAGACGACACGTCTGCTGAGACTTTGCACTCCCTGTTGGGATCATACATGGCCAACACTGGTGGGGATATTAGTGCATCCTTCAAATTTTGGAAGGCTCTGGCCTGCTCGATGCCCCACAGCCAGCAGTTCTTCTTTGACAGAAGGTCTCGCAGAGGCTTGTCTATCTCCGCCAGCTGCGGGATAAACTTCCCCAGCTGGTTTACCATGCCGAGAAAGCATCTTAGCTCACTCACGTTCGTCGGCTCCTCCATCCTCGGACGGATGGCCTCCGTCTTACTCGGGTCGGGGCTAATGCCGCTGGTGGAGATGATATGGCCTAGAAAGGTCACCTCTTCTTTTGACAGGTTGCACTTATCTATGTTCAGGGTGATTCCGGCCTTCTCGATCCTCCCCAACGCGACATGCAGACGAGCATCATGTTCCTCTTGTGTTCGGCCCCACACTAGCACATCGTCCATGTGGCAGACGACACCCTCCAGCCTTTCCGTGACCTCAGTCACCATTCTGTTTTGGAAGTGTTCGGGGGCAGAAGCAATGCCGAAAGGTAGACGATTGAAGAAATATCGACCAAAGGGCGTAATGAATGTTGTATACTTCAGACGAATCTTCAGTCAGAGGGGTTTGCCAAAATCCCATATTTGCGTTCAACTCACTGAATATTCTGGCTCCAGCCAGCATTCCCAGTGTTCCCTCCACTCGGCAGGGTGTAATTTTCCCGGCACACTGACTCATTGAGGTTTGTGAGATCAACACATATGCTTACAGCACCTGTCTTCTTGGGAACCACCACAATGCCGGCACACCAGTCACTTGGCTCTTCGATCCGGCTGATCACCCCGAGGCTTTCCATGCGGGACAGTTCTTTCTTGACATTGTCCATCAGTGGCAATGGAATCCTTCTGGGCATCTTCAGCGAGAATGGTTTGGCCCCAGGTTTCAGCCTGATTGCATACGGCTGTCTCATCTCACCTAGACCACTGCATATCTTCGGGTAGGTTTTCTTGGGCGTCTCCATTGTGATACTGTCTAGACGTGCGACAAGCACCATCTTACCGATAGCAGGCCTCCCCAGCAACACTGTGTGCAGGTGTCGAGTGACATACACATCCTCCAACACCTCTTTCTCTCCCCTCCTCAGCAACAGCGTGACGACGCGCACAACATCTAGTGGACTCCTCCCAGGTCCCATCAGTGGCTTAGTTGACTTCCGGAGGGTAGGTGGATTTTTGTCTCTGTAAATTTCTTGGAATACAGTGTGAGGCATCACTGTAACATCAGCATCGGTGTCTATTTTGAATGGCACATGACTGTCACCAATGTCTATGCTGACCATCCATGGCTCACCATCAGCTGTGATGCTGCCTAAGAACATATAGTCCTCACCTTCTTCACAGGAGCAGGAATAGTCCTCTTCAACCTCATGTACAGCTTTGGATGACTTACACACACGCTTGTAATGTCCCATCTTCCCACATGAATGACATTTCACTTCATTAGCAGGGCAATCGCGTTGTGAATGGGACAGAGAACTGCCGCATTTATGACACTGGACACTTTTCCCCCTTTAAGTATTGGGCACTGTGTGGCTTGGCTTGGTAGCCGTTAGCCTGTTGAGGTTTATTTCTAGCATATGTCCTGCTACTGCTCTTAAACACTCTGTCCACAGATGTAGCATCACTTGCCTCTGTCCTGGTGTCCCCTCGCAGAGAAGATTGCTGTCTATTCAGGGTCAGGTCCGGGTCCAGTTGCATGCGTTCGGACAGCTGCATATCCATCAGTCCGACGACAAGCCTGTCGCGAATAAGCTCATCATGTAGCACTCCGTATGTACAATGCTCCGCCAGCACATACAATGTCCCGGAGATCCAGATTTTTTGCCTATCCCGCGTCACCCGCCTGTCTCGCGTTACTCCGGTCTATACAAGCTCCCCGGTAATTATAATTACCTGTCCAGTACCTGTCGCTTCTCCGACATTCCGGTATCTAGACTTCTTGCTCATCCCTGACCATCCGTCTGTCTGGTACCTATCGCTACTCCGACCTCCCGGTATCCAGACTCCTCCCCCGTCCCGGACTACTCGCCGGTCTACTACCTGCCGGTACTTCGCGGATCGACCTCCCGGTATCCAGACCCCTGGACTGTCCCTGATTACTCTCTTGTGTTGTGTTTGCTTGAAATAAAGCTCTGTTATAGCTCCACTGTGTCTTGGTCTGCGTTCTGGGTCCTACCGAACAATCCACTCTTGACAAGGTAAGCCTAATGGAATATTATTTCTTAGTTATTGACTGTTTACATGCTACTTGATTGTTTTTTAAAACGTTTAAAAAAGGGGAATTGTCATATGTGTATATAGAACGCTGTCCCTTTTATTTAGTATTCCGTCTACTGCGTTGAACAAAGCACAAGTAGGCGCCAATTTATGTTACTATTGGTGGGTGCTCTAAAAAGTTGAATGCTCGACGCCCAAGATAAACCTTATGCAAAACCATAGCCTACATTACTTTTTTCCATATAGATTTGGAAAAAGTAGTCAAACGCATGCATTTCAGCGCGTGGCGGCTGGCCTATAGGGGGCGATGGGGCGTCATTTTTGTGCGTCACAGTGTACTACTCTGCGGGCGCTGTTTTAACTACAACACGTTCAACAATGGCGAGCGTGAGCACTACCCCAAGACTCAACCCGGTCCCTAACTCGGTGAAATCTCTCATTCAAGAGCCTTAACTTTGTCCGCCAAACTTCTTCTCTCATACGTATGAGAGAAGAAGTTTGGCGGACAAAGTTAAGGTGAAAGATCTCATGTTTTCATTTTCTGACTGACATTTGAGTTAAGTTTTTCAGTTAGAGAGATACAATTTTCTATGTTTTACTGCATTTTACTGCAGCAACCCTGCACACTTACTCCTCAGAATGGACTGTTTAACAAGTCACTCAATTACAGTTTTATCTATGGGACCGTGTAATTTCAGTTTTTGAGCAGCCCTGAGCAAAAGCAATGGTGTGTTGGAGGGTGTTGTTTTGACATGTCCCAAGGAAGGTCTTTATATGTTGACATCCATTGACACACTTATTTGAATTTAAAAACCAACACTGAACAGTTAATGAGTGTGTGGGTTGGAGTTGGAATACAGTTCTTGATATTGTAATAAAAGTCCTGATTGAAATGTCTTTTCAGCAATTTTTTACATGTGTTAATATTTAGGTTAAGCTAATTCTCATTTAGATTCATAGTATAGCTTTGGTTTGCTTGGTATTGGTTTGCTTGTCCTGGTAAGCTAACTTGGTAATAGAAGTTGAACAAACAAAGTTGTACATGTTGAGCCAACTTGATAGACATTTGTAAAAACTTGATAAAATAAGTATAACCAACATCTTTTTAAGTTATCTTAACTAATATTTTGTAGTCCAAATAACTTGACACATGAAGTTGTGTCAACAGACTACAAGTTGTATCAACTCATTTATTGAAGTGTAATCAACTTGACACTAAATGTTGAATCAACTTGACTAAACTTAACTCAGTCAAAGCAACAAGATGACTTGACTTAGTCAAGTTGAGTCAACAAATCATTTTTAACAGTGTAGCTCTTGATGAAGGCTACAGGATAGGGATCTGTCAACACAATGAGGAGGTGGACAAAAACACATCCTGTCTAAAATAATAGACTGTGTGAAGCTGGCCTTGCGTGGCCATGATGAAAGTGATGGACAGAAGGGCGACATTTCAATACAAAAAGTAATTGTATATAATGTAATTAACAATATGTAATTGTAAATTAAAAAAATGGTATAGCCCCCCTGCTGAAAAATGCACCAGCCGCCACTGTTCAGCGCTATAGGAAATTAACCGAGAACACACACACACACACGCGCGCGCGCGCAGGCGCTTAGAGTCAAGCCGTGAAGTAACTTTCAGCAGACAGCTCCACTCGTTCCTTGATCACTACCAAGCCATTAATAAAACAAATATGATTCGATTTCAAAGGTTTAACTCACGAAACACCATGAAACGCACGGAAAGTAATAATCAATGCCACCAACTAGACAAGCTGGAAAAACCATCTTGTACTAAACCTTTAAAATATTCTTGATCATGTGTTGTTGATGGAAGCGGGGCATTCATGTTTTTAGCTGTAGTGAAAACCTCACACAATACCTTGTTTTTTGTGGCATAGGATTTCCACAGGAATTTTATTTTCCAACTAGTCTGATAAGACCGTCCCTTTTTATCTTCAATGCTGTGATTGTCATTATCTTCCTTACGGTTGTTACTAACGTTAGATGACTGCACTGGTGGAACTGTTTTTTTTTATCACATTTGTCAATTTTGGAAAGTTTCTAGCCAGCCTTGCTCTACATTGGCGGTTAATCTGACATGCAAGCGCAACGTATGAAGGGCCAGGTGGAGTTTGGTAAATGATGCTCTATCGTCCGGAGAAACGTTCTGTGATTGGTGGTTAGGGTTAGGATCAGGGACTGAAAGATAAATAACCAATCACATCAGCGCAGTCCTTATGGATGATCCAATCCAGCACAAACTATGAAGTTTGACATCAAATCAATGTAAATTTGGCCGCGACTGGCGCATGTGGGTGCTCGGCAATCTCCGTGGGTGCTCGGGAATCTCCGTGGGTGCTCGGAAATCTCCGTTGGTAATCGGGAATCTCCGTGGGTGCCCCGGCTCCGAAGCACCCACGGTATTGGCGCCTTTGAGTGATCATTTCACTACAAAATGAATGAATAATCGTGATCTCAATGTTGATAAAGAATTATCGGGATTACCATTTTGTCCATAATCTTGAAGCGTGTCTGGTTTATACAAGATATAGCGACTGGTATAAATGTGCATGCGTGCGTCGGAGGTCGCGCTAGACTTTCTCGTTGTCCGTCAGGCACGTTGTTTTATGGGAGCGGGCATTTTGTGGCACCGGTAGTGTAGACGCGTTGCTTTTGGGATCGGCCATTTTAAACCACCGGTACGTTAAGCTACGACAGTTACCAACCACCAGGGGGAGAACGAGATGGAGGTGTCATGAGCGCAGCCGCGCAGCCTCAAACCAATCTGTCTGCCGTCGACTCCAGGGTTCCTAGCTTTCACGTGACGTCACATCCTTATAGGAACGCCCACCTCGAGGGCAAAACTCGGACAGTCATACACATTCAGACATCAAGTATTACCAGCCATATCTTTTTTAATGAAATAAAGGATATTTAATAGCATTCAATTCACAATACATTAAATATACAGAATAACGCTTATATTGACAGAAGAACAAAGTTAGATGATCTCTCTGCAGTACACTTACACCACAGGTATATAAAATATAACAGTTGTGCCTAATCTTATCCAGTATCTGAATGTCTCCGGGTCGACGCTCTCCTGAATGTTCTGCCACATACTGTAAAGCTCTCTGTTTAAAATCACGTCAGACTTTCGTCTGGTCGGCGCCATGTTTGTTTTCTCTTCACTGTGTTGCAGCACGCGGTAGTCGCGTTGTTGTATGGGAGCGGACATTTTGTGGCACCTGTAGTCAAGACGCGTTGCTTATGGGATCGGCCATTTTAAACCACCGGTACGTTAAGCTACGACAGTTACCAACCACCAGGGGGAGAACGAGATGGAGGTGTCATGAGCGCAGCCGCGCAGCCTGCAGCCTCAAACCAGCTGTCGACTCCAGGGTTCCTAGCTTTCGCGTGACGTCACATCCTTATAGGAACGCCCACCTCGAGGGCAAAACAACGCGGCTTTCTTCTGCAGTCCGCCAGCTATTCAATAGCTTTTTCATTTAGGTATGTTAACCAGGTTTAGCCAAAATGTCGGACAGTTGTTGTGTGATAGGATGCACTAACCGACGAGGAGACAAGCTAGAGTTGTGTTTCTTTAGAAACCCGACCGAGAAAGAAACCCCAGAGAGGAGAAGATAGTGGATTTGTGCTGTGGACGCGCCTCTGTCCGCGGGGAGGGCAAAGAATGGAAACCATCAGAGTACACATGTATTTGCGGTGAACATTTAATCAAAGGTTAACTAAACACTGAGTATATTAGTTTTAGTACTTTAGTCATGTATTTACGTAATCGTTCTGACATGGTTTGTTTTCGTGTACCGACGCAACCAGCGTCAGTGGCAACAACAGGTGGAGGGATAGAGGGGTTTAACCGTCTGCATTGTATCACAAGCGTTATATTAACCTAGCAATCAGGAGAACTTGAAACTTGTTGTATTCCAATTAAACTATTGCCACAGAGTTTATTTATATACAATTGTGTTTGACGTTTTTACCTGTTCATTTTGGTTTAAAATAATATTTTTTAAATGTTGAGTGTCGTGATAAAAGCTAGACAATGTCGTTGTACTTGTACAAATACTGTACAATGACAAAGACATTCTGATACTGTACCATCAGCGATATATTGTTTCCTACTTTCAAGTGTATTTATCATTTAAGGGGATGAATTTGACAAAATATATGTATATATACATCGCTAAAGTGGGCTCTAGCTGCGCCGTCGCTGTTCATAGTGATTGAAATATTGCAGCGGTGGATCGCACTTGCGATATGGATCGCAAGTGCCCAAAACGTAGTGTGTTCACATATTGTTCTTTCTTTTTTTAAAGGTCATAATCTTGAAGCTCTTGTCTGGTTTATAAAATATATAGCGACTGGTATAAATGTGAGTGAGTCAGAGGTCGCGCTAGACTTTCTCGTTGTTTTATGGGAGCGGGCATTTTGTGCCACCGGTAGTCAAGACGCGTTGCTTTTGGGATCGGCCATTTTAAACCACCGGTACGTTAAGCTACGACAGTTACCAACCACCAGGGGGAGAACGAGATGGAGGTGTCATGAACGCAGCCTGCAGCCTCAAACCAGTTCTGTCTGCCGTCGACTCCAGGGTTCCTCGCTTTCACGTGACGTCACATCGAGGGCAGCCATATATTTTTTTAATGAAATAAAGGATATTTAATAGCATTCAATTCACAATACATTAAATATACAGAATAACGCTTATATTGACAGAAGAACAAAGTTAGATGATCTCTCTGCAGTACACTTACACCACAGGTATATCAAATATAACAGTTGTGCCTAATCTTATCCAGTATCTGAATGTCTCCGGGTCGACGCTCTCCTGAATGTTCTGCCACATACTGTAAAGCTCTCTGTTTAAAATCACGTCAGACTTTCGTCTGGTCGGCGCCATGTTTGTTTTCTCTTCTCTGTGTTGCAGCACGCGGTAGTGGCGTTGTTGTATGGGAGCGGACATTTTGTGGCACCGGTAGTCAAGACGCGTTGCTTATGGGATCGGCCATTTTAAACCACCGGTACGTTAAGCTACGACAGTTACCAACCACCAGGGGGAGAACGAGATGGAGGTGTCATGAGCGCAGCCGCGCAGCCTGCAGCCTCAAACCAGTTATGTCTGCCGTCGACTCCAGGGTTCATAGCTTTCACGTGACGTCACATCCTTATAGGAACGCCCACCTCGAGGGCAAAACAACGCGGCTTTCTTCCACTGTCCGCCAGCTATTCAATAGCTTTTTCATTTAGGTATGTTAACCAGGTTTAGCAAAAATGCCGGACAGTTGTTGTGCGATAGGATGCACTAACCGACGAGGAGACAAGCTAGGGGTTGTGTTTCTTTAGAAACCCGACCGAGAAAGAAACCCCAGAGAGGAGAAGATAGTGGATTTGTGCTGTGGACGCGCCTCCGTCGGCGAGGAGGGCAAATAATGGAAACGATCAGAGTACACATGTATTTGCAGTGAACATTTAATCAAAGGTTAACTAAACACTGAGTATATAAGTAGTTGGACTTTAGTCATGTGTTTACGTAATCGTTCTGACAATGGTCCGTTTTCGTGACGCAACCAGCGTCAGTGGCAACAACAGGTGAAGGGATAGAGGGGTTTAACCGTCTGCATTCTATCACAAGCGTTGCATTATGTGATATTAACCTATCAAGTATTTAGTTTAGTTTAAAAGTAATCATATATATCAAATGTTAAGTGTCCTGATGGTTGCTAGACAATTTCGTTGTACAATAAAGACATTGTGATGCTGTAGGCCTACCATTATCGATATATTGTTGTGCTTCTTTCGACACCTGTATTCATTATTTAAGGGGAGGTATTCTACACAAGATTCTGTACATGTACACTTTGCCGAAGTGGGCTCTAGCAGGGCCGTCGCTGTTCATCGTGATTGAAATACTGCAGCGGGTGCTAGTGCCCAACACGTACAATTTCTTCACATATACTGTATTTGTTTTACTTCTTTAGAGGTCATCTAAAAAGTCGTGGCTTAATTGTAACGGATGGGAATTTGAAAGGCCTTTGCTGCAGTTCAGTCACGTGACTGAAAACCGAGCAAACGGACGTTGCCCCTAAAATTAATGAATAATCGTGATCGTAGTATTGATCAAAAATAATCGTGAGTATCGTTTTGGCCACAACCTTGAAGCTGTCTGGTTTATACCAGATATAGCGTCTGGTATAAATGTGCGTGCGTCAGAGGTCGCGCTAGACTTTATCGTTGTCCGTCATGAAGATGGACAGGGTCATAACAATTTCGGACATCATCATCATCCGGCATATTATTTTAATGAATGAAGCTTATTAAATAGCATTTAATTTTCATAAACATCATATTTAATTTTTTTAACGAAACAGATCTATTTCGAAAAAATAATATGATGAAATAAGCTAGAGGTTATTTCAAAGCATTTAATTTTCAAAAACAATCGACCACAATACATACTATACAGAATAACGCTAATATAGACAGAAGAACAAAGTTAGATCAGGTCTCTGCAGAACACAAATACCACAGGTATATAAAATATAACAATAGTGCCTCATTTGATTTTGGTTGCGTCACGCGGTAGTCGCGTTGTTGTATGGGAGCGGGCATTTTGTGGCACCGGTAGTGTAGACGCGTTGCTTATGGGATCGGCCATTTTAAACCACCGGTACGTTAAGCTACGACAGTTACCAACCACCAGGGGGAGAACGAGATGGAGGTGTCATGAGCGCAGCCGCGCAGCCTCAAACCAATCTGTCTGCCGTCGACTCCAGGCTTCCTAGCTTTCACGTGACGTCACATCATTATAGGAACGCCCACCTCGAGGCAAAACAACGCGGAGCTTCCGCAAGCTATTCAATAGCTTTTTTATTTAGGTATGTTAACCAGGTTTAGCCAAAATGCCGGACAGTTGTTGTGTGATAGGATGCACTAACCGACGAGGAGACAAGCTAGGGTTGTGTTTCTTTAGAAACCCGACCGAGAAAGAAACCCCAGAGAGGAGAAGATTGTGGATTGGTGCTGTGGACGCGCCTCCGTTGCCGAGTGGGGCAAATAATGGAAACCATCAGAGTACACGTCTTTGCAGTGAACATTTAATCAAAGGTTAACTAAACATTGAGTATCTTAGTATAGTTAGTTTTAGTTTAGTAGATTTCGTATATTTTAGTCATATCTTTACGTAATCCTGTTCGTCTTCGTGTACCGACGCAACCAGCGTCAGTGGCCTTGACAAGTTAGTTAACAACAGGTGGAGGGATAGAGGGGTTTAACAGTCTGCATTTTATCACAAGCTTTACATAATGTTATATGAACCAAGCAATCAGGAGTTGGCCTACTTGAAAAGGGTTATATTCAAATTATATTCAGGCCACCTGAATATAAATAAACTATGTTTATATATGGCAATTGTTTTACCTTGTACTTTTAAAAAAAACAATGAAGATATTTTGATGCTGTTCAGCGATATATAGTTGTTTCCTTCTTTTGACAAATGTAGGCTGCTTATTATTTAAGGAGAGGGTGCCACAAGACATATGTACACATCGCCAAAGTGGAGCTCTAGCGGGGACGTCGCTGTTTAAAGTGATTGGATTACTGTGGCACGTGCTGTGTGTTTGTAAGTATAAAACTAAAACATTATCTGTGATACTGTATGCATTGTAAGGGCCATGCGTGTTGAGGTGACCAAAAGGCGTTGCCAGTAATGCGACCCCCTGGGGTTGCCAGAGACAGGGCTCCCCGCCAGTCACGTGACTGAAAACTATGAGCAAAATGATATATATATATATATATATATATATATATATATATATATATATATACACATACTAGGCAACCTAGCTCCTTTGACCAGGTGGTAGATGACCAGTACTACTCACATGAGCTCTTTGCAGGATCAACACCATGAAGAGCTCAGCCAGTACCTTCATTCACCGGAGCCCCTAGCTAGTTCAGCACCATGGAGAGCTCAGCCGGTAACTTCATTCACCGGAGCCCCGAGCTAGTTCAGCACCATGGAGAGCTCAGCCGGTAACTTCCATTCACCGGAGCCCCTAGCTAGTTCAGCACAATGGAGAGCTCAGCCGGTAACTTCATTCACCGGAGCCCCGAGCTAGTTCAGCACAATGGAGAGCTCAGCCGGTAACTTCCATTCACCGGAGCCCCTAGCTAGTTCAGCACCATGGAGAGCTCAGGCTACACCTAAGGAGACTCCGCCAGTAACTTTCCGATCATCAGGCCAAATGCAGCACCCCTGGAGCAGGGCACGAGAGCCACTCAACAAGGCCGTATGCAGGCATAAAAGGGAAAGCCAGAAAAGGGTTGTGCAACGTGTGAGGTAAGAGGCTGACACATGAGGTAAGAGGCTGACACATGAGGTAAGAGGCTGTAACATGAGGTAAGAGGCTGTAACATGAGGTAAGAGGCTGACACGGACAAAGCAAGAAACCGGGAGGACCTTTCTGAGTGATCTTTATTCCCTTTTTTCCAGGTGTGTCGGGCTTGACCTACCCGAGCCTAGGACCAGGACAACTGACCAGTTGGATACAATCTGGATACAGATGTTACCCCTAACCGGGAGGACCTTTTTCCCCATACCTTCACCTGCACCTGAAACCGCTGTTGTCCTCACTCTACCGACGGGCGCACGTCACACTATAGCGATGTTTCTTGTTTACCAATAATGACGTGATTTTCACGCATGCCCAGTTTTACAGTTGGCAAAAGGTCCTTGTTATTGGCATCTTTTACATTGAAAGTACAGCGTGCTCAAGATTCAAGATGACTTTATTTATCCCGAAGGAAATTAAGGTGCAACAGTTGAAACAGGGAATAAATGCACACTAAATATACTAATACCTAAAAACAAAAAAAAAACAACAAACCACAAACTAAACTAAACTAGTATAAACAAAATATAACTAAATGAAATCTAAATGTATTGACAGATGAATTACACAATTTACAGTAGTATTACAGTAATACGTAGGTATATACAATATACAACAATACGTATAGTGCAAATTGGCAGTAATAAAATACTAATGACTAATGACTAATACTATAATACTAATGACATCCCGGTATCTAGACTTCTTGCTCGTCCCAGACCATCCGTCTGTCTGGTACCTGTCGCTACTCCGACCTCCCGGTATCCAGACTCCTCCCCCGTCCCGGACTACTCGCCGGTCTACTACCTGCCGGTACTTCGCGGATCAACCTCCCGGTATCCAGACTCCTGGACTGTCCCTGATTACTCTCTTGTGTTGTGTTTGTGTGAAATAAAGCTCTGTTATAGCTCCACTGTGTCTTGGTCTGCGTTCTGGATCCTACCGAACAATCCACTCGTGACAAGGTAAGCCTAATGGAATATTATTTCTTACAGTTATTGACTGTTTACATGCTACTTGTTTGTTTTTGAAAGCGTTTAAAAAAGGGGAATTGTCATGTGTATAAAGAACGCTGTCCCTTGTATTTAGTCTACGAACATTTAGTCTACGAACATTTAAATTTCCTGTTGGAGGGTCGGCCGGTCACGGTGTTTGTTGACCACAAATCCCTGGTGTTTGCCATTGCCAAAGTCACTAAGCCATGATCTGCCAGCCAACAGAGACAACTCACTTAGGTCTTATCTTGGAGTTAGGTCTTATCTTGGAGTTCACTATGGACGTCAGTTATGTTGCTGGAAAGTGCAATGCCGTTGCAGACTGTCTCTCCGGGGCTGTTGTCAATGCCGTGCATCTGGACCTAGACTACATCAAGATGGCTGCAGGCCAGGTCTCAGACTCGAATGTCCAGGCTTACAGGCATCCATCACAAGTCTACAGTTGTTGACATCCAGGTCGATGGCGCCCGAGTCTCGCTCTTGTGTGACATCGCCATGCGGTTGGTGTCAGAAAGATTTATGTGGCAGGGGTTCAGAAGGCAGTCCAGGACTGTGTGGGGGAGGGAAAACGTCCATGACAACTTCAAGGCACTGTTGGCGCTTTTTGAGGTGCTAGAATGCCATTTCGACCACGTAAACGTGGACATGGTGGGTCCCCTCCGTCCCTCCCAGGGGTTCTCACATCTCTTCACCATGGTGGATAGGACCACCAGGTGACCGGAGGCAGTCCCCTTGACATAGCCTGCGCATTCATAGGCTCCTGGATCACAAGGTAGGATCATACCGTCCGACATCTCCTCAGATCGTGGACCTCAGTTCACCTCTGAGCTCTGGGGCATCATCACCCAGAGCCTCGAAGTGAAGCACCAGCGCACAACAGCATACAACCCGCAGGAGAACGGATTGTGTGAACAGTTCCAATCGGTCCATGAAGGTCTCTTTTGCCTCGTTTCCACCAACGCAAACCTAGTTCTAGCTCTGGGCTGGTGCTAGAGCCGATTCGCAGTTGGTTCAAATGGCGAACCGTCTAAGAACCTGGTTTGCATTTCCACTGACATTTTCACCGAGAGAACCACGTCATTACATCACTGTTAACGTCTGAATACGTCTCTGCTTTCCCAGCAACGCTAGCGCCAACTTCCACAACAGTGGCGGACTACATGATGTATGTAAAAGTGTTGCTCCTATGGCTTTGAGGCTACATTGGAATACAAACACGGCTGGAACAACGCGTTAAGCTGCTCGTCTTGGACTCTATGGACGTGTTTACGTTGAAGCCCTTAGTTACTTGACTGTAACTGTGATTAAGGGCTATACAAATTGACTTGACTTGACGTTAGAGCTGCATTAATGGAGTACTTCAACAGAAGGGACCATTGGCCTTTTCTTTTTTCAAACCTGTCATCTTGTATTATGTTTCTCGGTTGATAAAGCATAATGAAGCAGACATTTATATTTAGAAATTTGTTTTATAAAAAACACATTAAATACACAATATACAAAAATTACAAAATGTAAGTATGTGAGTGCAGTGCAATAAGTCAATGTCAATAAAGCAGGCCCAGAGGGGCTCCTGGGCGAGCTGCAGCCCAGTGGTGGCGGTAGCTCTGCATCGACATCGTCGAGGGCAGATGACTCCATAAACAACTAAAACAAAACAAAAGTGCATTAAAACATGACTCCATAAACTAAAACAAGAGAAAAGTGCATTAAAACATGTCTCCACTACACTTCACTGTTTTTATAAAGTAGCATCCTGACGTTAGCTATTGTTATTAAGGCTATCCTAGTGGCTAACAGAATCCTAGCAATCATAGCTAATCATTTCTGATGATACGAACATAATGATGTGAGAAATGAGTAGCTCGCTAAACAGCTTAGAAATGCAAAGCTGGTTGGCAACACGGAAATATTTATAAAAAAAACTTACCAGGACCAGTGTGACAGCAGCGTATCATCCAGTTTGTTATTGATTAGCTCCTCGGTTCTGTCAGCTGAAGACATCTCGCGCTGTAGTTTTTTTAATAGAGGTTTGTTCTAGAAGCTCCTCAAGTTGATTGTGATCTTCTGTGGAGGACCACCATGCAAGGAGGCAGTTTGTTTCCTCCACGGTCCACTGCTGCTTCACCTTCACTTCCATTGCGATTATTTTAGTGATTTTAAAAATGGCGGTCACAAATATTTCGTTGGTCTGTTTGTCACGATAAGCCCCGCCCCTAGCCCCTGACATAACGGTTCTTGCTGGGCTACCTCAGCTTCGATTTGGGGCCGCTCTGGAACCAGTTTCCGGGCCAACAACCGGTTATTTTGCGGTGGAAACGCAAAGAACTGGTTCGAGATTAGGCACAAGCTCCGGACCAGCCCTCAAAATGCCTTGGTGGAAACACGGCATCTGAGAGCAACCAGGTTGAAAAACGACGGCTAGTGCGTCTTCCTTGGGTGATAATGGGATTCAGGTGCCTGTGCTCAATTCCCAACATGGCTTTCGCCAGTCCTGCATTTCACCTGATCTGTGTAGGGCTAATTTTGTCTTTATTCGACATGGCGCACACAGGAGTCGACTTCAGCCACCTTACCATGGGCCTTTCCGCATCCTTGAGCCAGATGACAAAACCGTTCAGGACATGGGGGCCCGACCTGAACACGTCTCTGTGGACTGCCTTAAGCCGGCGCACCTAGACCTGGACCGGCCTGCTGTGTTGGCGCAACCCCCGAGAAGCGGACATCCTCCAACGAATGCAATGCCATTGGTTTTGAATTATTGGGGGGGATGTGTGGCGAAAACACAATAACGGGACACAATTCACCATAACTATCACGTTCCCTTTAAGACGATAGGTATGTGATGACTATCACGTGTGAGTGCAGGCATAAAATAAAGTTACAAGATTGCAATACAACTTCCTTTGTCCGCATCGCTTAATTTAACCGCACCCGCTTCAAAGGCTACTTTTTCTGTAATTGTGGGTGGGGGTCGTCAGTGTATACACAAATAAGGGGGTTAGGGGTTTCTTGCTTGGACAGGTTTCTAAAGAATCACAACCTGATCCTCATCGGTTAGTGCATCGGATCTCACAACAACTGTCCTGCATTTTGGCTAAACATGGTTAAAATACCTAAATGAAAAAGCTATTGAATAGCTGGCAGAAAGAGCTGAGTTTTACCCTCGAGATGGGCGTTCATATAAGGACGTCACGTGAAAGCAGTCGAGTCGAGTCGACGGCAGACAGAACTTTTTTCGACTGCAGGCTGCACGCATGACACCGGTTGATAACTACGGAAGCTTGTACCGGTGCCACAAGATGGCCGATCCCATATAAAACAACGCGACTACACGAACCGGTACCGTGTGCCGTAACTATGGGTTGGCGAAAATCCACAAAATCGGGATCCGATCCGATACATAGTATTTCTAAGGCTCGATTTAAATTATATAAAAAAAATGTTTTTATTTAAAGCGTCTTATGTACTTTCATTTATTGGAGATATTTGAGCGGAAAGCTTCACATATAGGCAAAATATGTTCATATGTTTATGATTTAAAACAAGAAGAAGGTTGTTAAAGGCAAATAAACATATTTTTACTGGAGAAAATTGAGAGTGCAAACATAAATAATAAAAACAATAATATCGAAGTGGCAAGCGCACACTGCCGTTTTACTGCCCCCCCACTGGGGGGCGCCAATGCTCCACGGGGGTCGCGTAGCCAAGTCAAGTCAAGTCAATATCATTTATATAGCCCTTAATTCGATTAGCACTCAAAGTGCTTAACATGCCACATATTTACGACATCTCCCAATTCATAGTCCCCTAAGGGCAAGAAACAACTCAATAAATTACGGACGAAGAAATCTGGAACGCAGAGTTGGGGAACCCTCCTCCCAGGGATAGTGCAACGGGTGCCAAAAGTGATATACATAGTAATGTTCATAGTTATTTACAAGAAAATAGTGCAAAGTGCAAATAGCCAAATGAGAAATAATTCCCCCCTCTTGATTTTGAAGGGGGTAGTTTTATACATTAAATATGTCTGAGCATTTAATTCATTTCAGTAGGCGCGTTGTTGAATGTGAGCGGCCATTTAATGGCACCGGTACGTGCAGACGCGTTGCTTTTGGGATCGGCCATTTTAAACCACCGGTACGTTAAGCTACGACAGTTACCAACCACCAGGGGGAGAACGAGATGGAGGTGTCATGAGCGCAGCCGCGCAGCCTGCAGCCTCAAACCAGTTCTGTCTGCCGTCGACTCCAGGGTTCATAGCTTTCACGTGACGTCACATCCGTATAGGAACGCCCACCTCGAGGGCAAAACAACGCGGCTTTTTTCTGCAGTCCGCCAGCTATTCAATAGCTTTTTCATTGAGGTATTTTAACCATATTTAGCCAAAATGCCGGACAGTTGTTGTGCGATCGGATGCACTAACCGACGAGGAGACAAGCTAGGGTTGTGTTTCTTTAGAAACCCGACCGAGAAAGAAACCCCAGAGAGGAGAAGATTGTGGATTTGTGCTGTGGACGCGCCTCCGTCTCCGTCTCCGGGGAGGGCAAAGAATGGAAACCATCAGAGTACACATATACTGTATACTGACAGATAGGAGTGGTGTATAGGCTATCTCTCTGCCTTCCCATCGTATCTATCTATTTATCTATCTATCTAACATTGAATCAAAGGTTAGCTAAACACTATTTTAAATTAGGAATCTTTAGTCACATATTTACGTAATCGTTCTGACATGGTTTGTTTTCGCGGACAGACACATTTCAGATTCAGATTCAGATTCAGATTACTTTATTAATCCCGAGGGAAATTAAGGTGCAACAGTTGACACAGGGGGAATAAATGCACACACAAAAAATACTAATACCTAAGCTAAAAAACAAAACAACTAACTAAATAAAAATTGTATAAACAAAAATATAGTTAAATGAAATCTAAATGTATTGATAAATGAAGATAAATTTACAGTAGAACCAATTTAGAACCAATCTACCAATCTAACCAATTTAGAACCAATCTACGTCCTGGTTGCACCACGAGAGGAGCACGGTTACATCAAAGTTCCCAAATAAATGGTTCGAAAAGTATGTCAACATAAAGATAGGACAAACATTTGTTTGTACACATTATAAATATGCATTTGAATTTACTCAACTTAGTAAACATTTGTACAGCCACAATAGTGACTGTGTAAACTAGGTGTAAACATACTTTCTACAGTTATCGTATAAACTACTATCGTAGAAATCGCTTTCTACTGTGTTCTTTCTTTGAGTTCAAGATTCGAGATGTTTTTATTGGCCATGTGTAACAAGTACAGTGGAATGCTTACTCCCCATTCATTCCCTCCTGCATTATGAATTTCAACAACAATACACATTATATTACATTACATTATATACTAACTACTATATAGTATAAACACAGTGTGTTTATACTATATAGTAGTTATATATATATAGTAGTACACATGATATTCTACCTACTATATACTGTACTATTTACAATACTATAAACAACACTATATACTACCTACTATATACAACACTATATACTACATACTATATACAATATAAAGAACAATACAGTGTCTGATGGATGATAAAATGTTTGATTTACATACATTTTATTTATTATAAAAATGCATACAGCTGCATATGGCTAATCTTTCAACATATATACATATGGCAAATGGTGCAACAAGTATTTTAAAGTGACAGTAGTGAAGTAGCATCATGAATGCTTCAACACAATTAGCACAATAAAAACACTTTTTCACCTACTTTCCATGAAAATATAAATAATTGAATGATTGATTATTTCAATGGGTTACTTATTCAAGATGTTTTAATTGCCATTTGCAACAAGTATAATGGAATGCTTACTCCCCATTCCCTCCTGCAGTATTGATTCCCTAGAACAATACTATATTAAACTATACTAAACAATGCTATACTATAAACAACTGTACAACCTATGATATGCTATACTTTATACTATAAACAACACTACTATGAACTGTACTATAAACACTATATACTATACTATGAACTATATTGTATATAACAATACTGTACACAATAAAAAGAACAATGAAGTTACTGATGGATGATATATACATATAGGGAATTGTGCAGCAGTATCAGGAATACCAGTGCAGAACAGTGCTGGATAATGCAGTAACTTATGAATCAAGAAACCGATCATCTCAAAAGCATTTCCAAACTCCGCCCTAATCTAACCCTGTCAGATGCAGAGAGGCTTGTTCATGCCTTTATCTCTTCTAGGCTAGACTACTGCAATGCCCTTTTAATTGGGACCCCTGGAAAGAGCATACAGTAGATGCAGTACATTCAAATGACACTGCAATGATCCTGATGAAAATTTAATAATTTCTCTATTGAAACAGACTTTTAGAACTCAAAGACAATAAAGAGGACTGACTTCTTTGTCCAGAAGGATAGGCATATGGACTTCCTTTACAAGGAACCATGTATTTTTTTATTTGTGGTGAATGAATGTATGAATATTGGAACTGCATTGTCAAATACAATGTGAATCAAATACGTATATGAGTCTAGAGAATGCTGATATGAAATATTGAATCGTACGTAGCATATTTATGAAGCATTCTAAAAAATCTCCCCTGGATAAAACATCCAAAAAAAAAAATCCTACCCCCTTAAAATCAAGGGGACAATCTATTTCTCTGTAAGACGTTCTGTTTCTTCACCCGCCATGTCAATGTCGCAATGTCTCTTCCGCCATATAAAGAAAACTAGCACACTCAAGTATCTTCCTCGTATGGGTTATTTACCATTCTTTACAGCACCGGCAAGTGTCATCAGTACTGCAGCAAACAGTCTCTCAATCTTTATCGAACAAAATTCGCGCCAGAAAGTGTCAACATACATCACGTGATTAACATGTCACGTGTACACAGAACAACGTAACTCTTGTAATAGAGGTGCACAAAGTTATTACAATACAAAACATGTACTATGAGCGCATACTCATTTTAACATATGAGAACACATATCTTTGGGATTAACATTGTTCGTGTCACTCTCCTCGTTTCGGTCACCTTCTACTTTTAATTCACACGGTGTATATCTAGGTTATGTATATATATATATATATATATATATATATATATATATATATATATATAATTAATTATATATATATATATATATATATATATTGTGGAGCCCTCTTATCTCTTTTTGGATAGCAATGTTTTTGACTATGACTAGGCTGTGAATCTGCATTGATTTCATGATGTTCATCTGTATTTGTATTTACAGTCTCGTCGCTCCCCTCTATAACCTGACTTCCTGTGCTCTCTTCACCCGGTGGGTTCGGTACATGAGTGCTGTTCTCAGACATTCTGCCTTTTTGTGTCTGGAGTTCTGTATCATACTCATCAGTTTGAGTATGTTGTTCTATACTGTTCTTTCTAATGAATTTTACTAGTCTGTGTTTTGATACCTTTCCTGTATGTGGTTTGTATACTAGGTATGCCAGGCTGTTTTTACTGTACCCCACACAAATCTCTTTCTCACATCTGGGGTCGAGCTTCTTATGATCGTGTTTATACGCATAACACTCTGAGCCCACAACACCCACATTTTTGAAAGAACAGTGACTGAAAATAATTGCTTGTGAATTCCGCACCATTATCTGATCATATGCACTTATGGACTTGGCCATACGGTGAATTGTGTGCAAGGAATCTTTCAGTTGCTAATGTTCTCACTTTTGTTTTTAAGGAAATAAACTGACATTGCCCCTGAGAAATCATCTGTGAATGCAATGGCATATTTATGTCCATCTTGAGCAGTTGGGTCAATGGGACCTGCTAAGTCAGTATGTACTAACTCTAGGGGGGTACTAGCTTTTGCGTCAGGTTTCCTATTTCTGTTGTTGGTAAATCTTCCTTCAGTACAGACAATACAGTCGATCTTAGTGTTTGTGATCTTCATACCCTCTACCACCTTTGGTAATTTCAACACATCATCTACATTACAATGACCCATAATCTCATGCCATGTTTTTACATCACAAGTCAAGTTCACTTTGTCTCTGGACAGCATATCGTTAACTGAATAATCAACAAGTTTCATCATTTACCGTTTCCAAGTAGTACAGTCTCTCATGCTACTCTATGTGGAAAACGGCTCCATCTCTGTTGATGAGCATGTTCTGTCCTTCTTGAAAAGTCACCTTGTCTCCATCAGCTGTGGCTGATTGTACTGAGATTATACTCTGTGGGTACGATGGTATGAATAGCGCATTCCTCAGTGTGACTCTGACGCATCTTCCTTCTGAGTCCTGTAAACACCTCTGCGTCGCCCCATTTCATTGCCACATTGTTCATTCTGGTTCCGTCAGCTAGTTCCATGTAGTGGGACTTTGGGTAAAAAGTCTCGTGTTTTCCTCCGTTATGATGTGGGATGTAGCTCCGCAGTCTACCATTAGCCTGTTTCTTCTTATAGTGTCTGAGAGGAATCCTTGACTGACTGTGAATACAAACGTACGTTCCTGTCTGTCCGCAGTCTGTTTTGCGTCGTCTTTCTGCTGGGGTTTCCTCCTACATGTGTCATTGCTGTGTGTAGAGCTTCTATTGTAGCTGCACCACTTGGCTACACTGGCTCCTTTTCGACGACACTCTCTTGCTATGTGACCATGGCCTTCGCATCCGTAACATGTCATCGATGATATGTTTACTTTCATCACGTTGCCAGATTTTTCTTTAATGTCAAACTTTCTGTCTCCTCGTAGCTCCGTAGTTTACTTTTGAACTGGGTAAATGTCAGCTCATCACTGCTTTGTGTCGTATAAATGGCAAAAAATGTGTACGCCTCTAGAATTCCCTTTAGAATCATGACTATAATTAGCCCGTCACCAATAACTTCTTTAGCATTTCTTAGGGAAGTTACTGCCTTTTCAGCTCGGATGATGCGACCTGTCACAGTTTCACTGGACTCTTTCTTTAGTGACGTTAGTTCTGTATACAGGGCAATAATCCTTGGCTTACCCTGACTGGCGTAATGACTTTGTAGTATTTCCAGTGCTTTCTTGCCATCATCTGCCACCTCTGTCATAACTAATGATAGGCTTTTGTCGTCCAGGAATTGGATTAGCTCTTTGTTTTCCCTTAAAAGGGAAATTGTGTCTTTTAATCCAATCATTCTCATGTGGAGTATGGCGCCGTACGAGATGGCTGCCGTGTGCGAGCTCCCGCACGACGACACCGTTTTTTGTTATTGCATGGCTATGCTCCAACGTCGTCATCAAGTTTGCTGACGACACGACAGTGATGGGCCTGATCGCCGGCGATGACGAGACAGCCTACAGGGAGGAGGTCGGATAGCTGGAGCAGTGGTGCCAGGAGAACAGCCTCGCCCTCAACGTCAAGAAGACCAAGGAGCTGATCGTGGACTTCAGGAAGCAGAGGGGAGAGCACAGCCCTATCTCCATCGACGGTGTTGCAGTAGAGAGGGTCAGCAGCTTCAAGTTCCTCGGCGTGCACATCTCCGAGGACCTCACATGGTCCACGCACACCACACATGTGGTGAAAAGGGCGTCCTCAGGCGTCTGAAAAAATTCAGCATGGGCCCCCGCATCCTGAGAACATTCTATAACGGCACCATCGAGAGAGTTCTTACAGGGTGTATCACCGCCTGGTACGGGAACTGCACCGCACTCGAGAGCGCTTCAAAGGGTGGTGCGGACGGCCCAGTATATCGTTGGAGGTGAGCTCCCCTCCCTCCTGGATATATACAACCAGCGGTGCGTGGCCAAGGCCAAACACATCATAAAAGACATTGCCCACCCCAGCCACGAACTGTACACACTTTTACCGTCAGGCAGGCGATACCGCAGTATCAAGTGCCGTACAAATAGGCTTAGAGATAGCTTCCACAGTCAGGCCATCAGACTGCTGAATAATGGCGTATAGCATATAACAATGTATATTTTATTACATTGATTTATATATACATATTGCTCTTTTCTGTGCCGATATTTTGCATTTTATAAATTTATAAATGTTTTATCTATTTTTATCTTATTTTTATAACTGCTATCTGTAGTCGGGTATTGCACATAAGATTTTCCACATCACTGCTTTATACTGTGCTTTATACTGTAAACTGTGAATTGACAATAAACTTGACTTGACTTGACTTGATGTGGCCGAGGAACTTCACTTTCCAACGTTCGTAGTTGTTTACATCTCTGTTGAAAAATAGTCTCTGCAATTTTCCTCCTGCGGTACCACCACGCCTGGGTCCATAACCTGTAAGACGTTCTGTTTCTTCACACACCATGTGCAGTATATTCTCTTCCTTCATATATAGCGGCTGCAGTATCCTCCTAGCAAAAACAGTTGAGGTGTCCTTGAGCAAGACTTGACTTGTAAAGCACTTTGGATAAAAGTGCTACATAAAAGCCGGCATTATTTATAAAGAAATCTAGCACACTCTTCAAGTATCTTCCCTCGTATGGTTTATTTACTATTCTTTACAGCACCGGCCACTATCATCAGTACTGCAGCTAACAATCATCTTTATTGAACAAAATTCACGCCAGAAAGTATCAACATACATATGTGATTAACATGTCACGTGTACACAGAACAACGTAACTCTTGTAATAGAGGTGCACAAATATATTACAATACAAAACATATACCATGAGCGCATACTCATTTTAAGATGAGAACACATATCTTAACAATCATTCATTTGGCTATTTGCACTGTAGTGTTTTCTTGTCAATTACTATGAACATTACTATGTATGTCACTTATGGCACCCATTGCACTCCTGAACCATCCCTGGAAAGAGGGATCCCCACTAGTTGGGTCATCTGAAGCAGTTCCGGGAAAATGGAGAGCGAAAGATAGTTTCCCACTGGATTTATGATGATTATCTATGAAGGTTAAAGAAAAATGTAGCCGGGGTGCCCCTCTCAAAAATCCCAAAAATGTAGTGAGAGCCCCAAATCCAAAATGGCTACCGTCAGCTAAACTGAAATAATATTTTTAGTGGTTTGACCTACAATGCTGCATAGTACATGGTTTCTGGCACTATTTTGGTCAAGGAATTCATAAATTATGTAGTTGTAAGGGTTTGACCTATTTTCGACCTTGAAATTCAAGATTTTTAGGTCCATAAGTTCATTTTTTCTAAATCGTAATAGAGCCTTAATATTAGGCTTGATTTAAAGCTCTGCATATGATGAGTTAAGTTATGGAAAGTATAATTACAATACAGGAGCCAGTCAACTTGAAATTCCAAAATATTGGCTATTTTTCATGATGGCTGCCATCTGGATTGTAAATTGAACAAGTTCTCATTGAATATGATTTTTTTCTTAAAAGGCTCCATGCTCAAGAGAGGTTGTCTGACGCTTTGTCTGACCTATCGCCCTCGACCTGCCCAGTTTGGTAAAACCTGGAGTTACCTCTTACCGGCATAGCTCTCAGGGTTCATTGAAGTACACAAGCGCCCTTACCACGACAAGGTATGATGATGTCTGCAACCTCTTCTAAGAGCATTGCACGGCAGTTGATTAACGCATAGTTTCTTTAGTCTGACCTGGTTGCCAGAATTAACCATGAGGTCGTTAAACTCAGTGGCACCTGGGAACTTCTTCAGGCTTGGGGAAAACAATTGGGACGTGTGGATGTTTTGCTGCCTGTTGATCATGCTCATCAACCTTGATGCTGAAGGGAAGGTCATACTGTCGTTGACAAGGATGATGAGGTATGCATTGGCGTGGCGTGAGAAGATGATAGCACAGATCTTATCCAGGTAGTCACTCCAGCGGTACTCCAAACCATCCCGCTTCCTAGCCTCACAGGGGTGTGGGGATGGCAAGCCGCCAGATCAGCCCCATGTCCACGAGGCTAATGTGGTCTTTTGGTTTTTCACTAACTGGGTCTAGCTTGAAGAGCTCTTACATTTTGTAATTCCCTCGAAGCACAGGCAGACACAAGTGGCTTTCTCATAACGGGTTTATTCCTCTCCGAATCCACCGTGAAAACTACACATAAACAAACTGTATAAATGACAAACAAAGTATCATGTTAGACACACAATAACATGCACAGCATGTGAGATGACTTTAGAAAACGAATAAGCGTAAAATAAATACAAACACAACATACCTCGTTGGCTGCATGCTCTGAAAACCGAGGAAAGTATTATTCAGTCCTTACAACTTTATAAGAAAATACTTAAACTAACGGAGCTTTAAAAGTATCCGTGCATCTTACTCTGTTTCTTGTCTCTCTCGAACTCACGCGAAAACAGCATAACGAGACGTGAGCTTGGACTTCAAAATAAAAGACTAAATATTGCACACATGAAATATTACAACAAATAATAATTATTAAATTTATAAAATGCATATTACAGCTAAACTATGAACATGTAAAAGCTGCACTTACACATTTTGTTCTTTAGTTTATAGTACAATAATATAAGGTGGCCAGATTTTCTAAATTAAAACCGGGGACATTTTGAGTTTTGCGGTCAATATATCATTAACATATCCAATTTTCTTCACTTTTAAAGAAAAAAGGGGGACAATTCTGGTTCAATGTAATTCGAAAATGTTAACTGTTGTGCTGTAATAAACTGATGTGTAGACATACTGATACAACTGTGTACTAACTAATTACCATAAATGCACTAACTAATTAATGAAATCTTTCCGAAAATCTGATTTCAATACCATGGTAAGTGCGGAGTAAAGTATTAACTCACTTATTGAGTTTTCCATAGTTAATAACAAAACATTTTCAAACTACATAGGTTATAGCCTCAAGTTTATTTGATAATTAACATATGTACAAGATATATAGAGACAACAGACAAGTAACACTAGCAGAATGACACACTATCAAAGACACTTCAACAGAGAGACACAACTGTCAAACACAATATGACAGACACACTGGGACAAACAGATAAAACAAAGCCAGAACTGTCCCATCTGTATCTGTCCTGGTATTCTGGATGGAATAAGATCAAAAGAGAACATGAGAAAAGGAAAATACTGAGATAATACATGTAAAATACTTAACAATATAATAAATAAGATGAGATTTCTAAGTACATAAAAACTTCTACTAACCTAATCTCTGTACTTTTCAGAAGAGTGAATTTTCTTTAAGATTGCTTTGTCTTTGGCCAGCTTCTCCATGAACTCCTGGCAGGGGAAGTTGAAGTTTGTTTTCACAACAAGCATGGCCTTGATGGTAGGAATAGTGAACCTATTTCTTGCTGCTGTCCATACATCATTCATTTGGGAGAACACTCTTTCAACTGGTGCATTACTCCCAGGTAGGCACATAACCACCGACGCTAACCTTGCCAGGTTATTGAATGGGATTTCGTTGTCTTGGAAGTGGGTAACCACCTTGCTCCATCTGTGATTAAGCGGTGTCTCAGATTCTTTCCACTCTTCAAGTGTTCCTCCCTTCAGGAACTCATGCAGGCCAGTGACCTCATCAAACAATTCATCCTCATTGATCTTGACATTGGGGCATTTTTCTTGCAGTGTGGCCGCTGCCTTCTGAATCTCTTCACGCTGAGGTTGCCTTTTCAGAAGGAGACAATGCAAATCCTTGAGATCATCTGTGTGCTTTCCCCATGCTTGCAAGTAGTTGACAGCTGTAGTGAAGAATGATTGGGATGTTTTGAGAAAGCTCGCTTTTTTCATTGCTCCATTTTCCTCCAGTTCTCTCAGAAGCCCTCGGACCAAAACTGGAATGAAGTTATCGTCACTTCTTGCAGTCAACTTTGCCTCAAAGCTTTTCAATATTGCAGCTGACTCCACAGCACAGCGGTCTTGGCCTTCAAGCATTTTGATTGTGTCACTGAATATGGACAGGTTTCCATGGACAAAGGCCAGCCAAAGTTCAGTCAGAGGATCTTGGAATATTTTTTGCAGGACAGCTGGGCACTTTTCTTCAGAGAGGAAAAATGATTTCAAGGGCAAATACATTTTCAGCACTCTCTCTAGAGCTGGGAGCATAGACAACCAGCGAACATTGCAGTGTCTTAAGATGTTATGGTACTCCTGGCCAACAAACTCACAAAAGCCCTTTAGTCTTTCTACTCTGACGGTGAAAATGTGAAAATAACCAAATATCTTTGTAAGAAGGTACTCAACATCAAGGGGAATCATATCCAAAGCTGTTCTGGCCGTGTTATGAATAATGTGTGCAGGGCAACCTAAGCCAATGACCTCCCGCTGCAGAGCATTTTTAACTTTGGTATGGACATTGACCCTCCCCAGTCTATTCAGTCCTCCAAAATTTGTATTTGTGTTGTCAGCAGAGAATGCCACAACTTTGTTTTCCAGGTTGAATTTTTGGATAACACCAAGGACCTCAGCTGCAATTTCCTCTGCTGTTTCTCCTTTGAGTTCAACAAAATCGAGTAGTTTTGATTCCACTGATGTGCTATCATGTATCTTACAATATCTTACTAATATTGGCAGCAGCTTTACATGTCCATGATTGGATGCATCAATGGACAGAGACACAAATTCCACCTGGTCTAGGTCCTGTGTTACCAAGGTAGTTGCCCATGGTGCTAACACGTTACTCACTATGGCATCGCATTTTGTCCTAGCACATGTAAATTTTGATTCATAAAGCTTCCTTGTCAGTTGTGCTGTGCAATCCATAGATCTGAAACTATGATTGTGTCGCAAAGTGTGGTATGCAAAGACAGCTTCCTGCACAGCTAGATCGTATTCTTCCTGGGAAGGGTCTACCTTCTTGAAGAATGTGGTGACAGAGGGCACACCAGCACGGGCAATGAGAGAGGCTTTATGCTTTTTTGTCTGTTGATGTTCTATTACTGCTGTTCTTCCTCCACTGGCAACTGAAAATGTTGAATTACAAATGGTACAGTAAACCATTGTATCATCTTGACCACCTGGGCGTATGAATGAAAATTCTTTCCTCATATTGTCATTTAAGTGACATTTTCGTTTCTTGGAAAGAGCCATTGCACATTTTTTTCTGCTCTTTGTCACTATCCTTGTATACTCTTCGTACTCTGTTAACTTTTTCTTCCCCTCCAAACTTTCTCCCTTTTCTTCTTTCTTCCTTTCCTTCTCTTCCTCACTATTGTACAATGTCTTTGCTTCTTTATCTTTATTCCGGTTTTTCCCTTCTCATTCTGTTCTTCCTCTCTGATATTTAAAAAGAGATAGTACATTATTAGATACACTTGGGTTAACAGTCACATTGTTTTTGTCAATTTATAAATTTCATTCTGCTACTCCATTGAACCACTGATTCAACTTACCCCAAGGCCCATGGTTCACTTTTCCCCATAGCCACCATTTTAGAAAAAATAGCCTAGCTTAAAAATTCAGTCATCTTTATCTTAATGATTCACATGGTTTAATACGCTGCCAACACATCAACATATACAATAATATATGTTTTTAAACCTGGATACATTTTGTTTGACATGACAGCCGATATAGCTGACATCTAGAAAATGTACTTTGACAAGCAAAAAACGTTTTTTTGTAAAAATGTTTACTTACCAAACCACAATGAGCATCTCTCTGTCACAGCCAAAGAGAAATGGGAGGAGCTTGCATAATTGCATAAACACGATTGCATAAACACGATTGAGCCGTATACTGTTTACCCAGTGTTTCCTTACATGAAACGTTTTATTTCACCTTGCTATGTGTTTTTAACGTATATTAAAAAACGGGGACATTTCCGGGGACAGTTTCAACCGGGGACAGGCCAATAAAAACGGGGACTGTCCCCGGAAAACGGGGACGTCTGGTCACCCTACAATAATACCCATATTGATGACACATTTCCTAAGTAACCAGAGCTTTAGCAGGCTACATTAACCTCAAACTTTGACCTTTCTGACCTGAGGTGACCTCTGTGTAGGCCACTTGTAACTTCACTGTCCATAACTCAACTCAGTATGAGCTGAGCTTTCATTTAAGCCTAATATTAAGTGTTGCACTGTTCATATTTATGACACGGATGTCTAGCTACATACTTAGGTATGTTAATGTACTTTTGTCGAGTAAGACTGCAGGAGCAAAGACACACGTCCACACACATACTTGGCGGGGCAGGGAGAGAACTTTATTGCACATGCGCAGAAGTCATATACACACATGTATGGATACCCGCAATGACCAAAATAGCTTTATAGCGTAGTAGAGGAATACAGTGGCTGACTGGCTATATATGTGAGACTGTACATTACATTATGTTCAACATTAAGTCTGTATGATGATTTAGAAAATTGGACTTTTTAGAGCCCAAAATAGGTGGCTATCTTGAAAAATAGGTAAAATAATTTAACTCACATGATTTATGAATTCCTTCAGCCAAAAAGTCTATGTACTATGCAAAAAGACCATGTACTGTGCAGCATTGTAGATCATTTCCAGATTGGCTGACGGCAGCCATTGTTTGTATTTGGGGCACTAACAAAATTTGCCCGTATTTTTGAGAGGGGCACTCCGGCTACATTTTTTCTTTAACCTTCATAGATGTGAAATCCAGTGAGAAACGAACCTTCGCTCTCCACGGTCACAGAAGTCCTTAACTTTGCGTTCCTTCTCAAGATTTCTTCCTCCGTAAATAAGGGAGTTTTTTATTTTTCTTAGCGGGTCTAGTGTTTGGGGGGTGTCGTAAATATGTGGCCTGAGAAGCCCTTTGAGACTGTAACTGTGATTAAGGGCTATATAAATCAAATTGACTTGACTAAACTGTGCGACCCCGGTGGAGCATTGTCGACCCCTAGTGGGGGGCAGAGGCAGTGTGCACTTGCCACTTTGATTTTATTGTTATTATTATTAATGTCATTATTAATGCAGTCTCAATTTTCTACAATGAAAATAATTTCATTTGCCTGTAAAACGGTCTTATTGTCTTAAATCATAAAAATATTATCTGATTTAGTCTATTTATGAAGCATTCAGCTCAAAAATCTCCCCTAGATAAAACGCTTTAAATAAATAATAATAAAAACTGTATCGGCGTTGGTGAATCTGGCCCTGGAAATACTATGTATCTGATCGGATTCCGATTTTGTGGATTTTCGCCCACCTCCTAGTTACGGCACACGTACCGGTGCCCTCTTGGTACGTGTAGTCGTGTTGTTTTATGGGGTCGGCCATCTTGTGGCACCGGTACAAGCTACCGTGCCGGCAATGCAGTTGCACTATGAGTAGTGGACCCACTATGAGTAGTGGACCCACTATGAGTAGTGGACCCACTATGAGTAGTGGACCCACTATGAGTAGTGGACCCACTATGAGTAGTGGACCCACTATGAGTAGTGGACCCACTATGAGTAGTGGACCCACTATGAGTAGTGGACCCACTATGAGTAGTGGACCCACTATGAGTAGTGGAACTTCATTGTCAAATAAAATGGGAATCAAATATGTATGCGTCTAAAGAATGCTGATATGAAATATTGAATCGTATGGTCGCATTACCCAGTGGTTCCCAACCATTTTTTAAAGGACCCCTCTTTTACCCCACATACAATTACGAAAAAGAAGAAAAAGTAGCCTTCTTCTTTTGAAATATAGCCATTTCATTATATTAATTATTTTTTTAATTTGGTGTTTGCGTCTGCATGTGGGCCTATCCTTGCGAAGTTTTTCAAAAAGTTTAGATATATATGTTTTTTTCTAAATATATAAAAATATATATATAGAAAGTTGCGTTATTTACACAAATTTATTAAATTCTGAGACATGTATAATTTAGGTCTAAAAATTCCTACCCCCTTAAAATCAAGGGGGCAATTCATTTATGTACTATCAGATCTTCCCCATGTCCACAAGGCTAATGTAGTATTGTGTTTTCTAACTAACTGGGTCTAGCTTGAGTGCAAACAACTTGCTGTTTAGTTTATAGTACAATAATACCCATATTGATGACAAATTTCCTAAGTAACCAGAGCTTCAACAGGCAACATTTACCACAAACTTTGACCTTTCTGACCTAAGATGACCTCTGTGTAGGCCACTTGTAACTTTACTGTCCATAACTCAACTAAGTATGAGCTGAGCTTTCATTTAAGCCTAATATTAAGATTTAGAAAAATTGACATTTTATAGCCCAAAGGCAGCTATCTTGAAAAATAGGTCAATAATTTAAATCACATGATTTATGAATTCCTTGAGCCAAAAAGTATCAGAAAACATGTACTATGTAGCATTGTAAGTCAAACCATTAAAAATATAATTTCCAGATTGGCTGATGGCAGCCATTTTGGATTTGGGGTTCCACAAAATTTCTCTGCATTTTTGAGAGGGGCACCTGGCTACATTTTTTCTTTAACCTTCATAGATGTGAAATCAAGTGAGAACCAAGCCTTCGCTCTCAACCGTCACGAAACTCCTTTAGATGACCCAACAAAATGTTGCGTTCTTCTCAAGATTTCTTTCTCCGTAATTAAGGGAGTTTTTTCTTTTTCTTAGCAGGTCTAGTGTTTGGGGGTGTCATAAATATGTGGCCTGAGAAGCCCTTTGAGACTGTAACTGTGATTAAGGGCTATATAAATCAAATTGACTTGACTTGACTTTGCGACCCCAGTGGAGCATTGTCGACCCCTAGTGGGGGGCAGTTAAGAGGCAGTGTGCACTTGCCACTTTGATATTGTTGTTATTGTTATTAATGTTTGCAGTCTTAATTTTCTACAATAAAAATAACTTAATTTGCCTGTAAAAACGGTCTTCTTGTCTTAAATTATGAACATATTATCAGATTTAGTCTATTTATGAAGCATTCATCTCAAAAATCTCCCCTACATAAAACGCTTTTAAAAAAAAAAATACTAATTGTATCAAAAAAAAATTTGTTGTGCCAAAAAGTCTATGTACTATGCAAAAAGACCATGTACTGTGCAGCATTGTAGGTCATTTCCAGATTGGCTGACGGCAGCCATTGTTTGTATTTGGGGCACTAACAAAATTTGCCCGTATTTTTGAGAGGGGCACCCCGGCTACATTTTTTCTTTAACCTTCATAGATGTGAAATCCAGTGAGAAACAAACCTTCGCTCTCAACCGTCATGGAATTCCTTTAGATAAACAAAAGGTTGCGTTCTTCTCAAGATTTCTTTCTCCGTAATTAAGGGAGTTCTTTCTTTTTCTTAGCGGGTCTAGGGTTTGGGGGGTGTTGTAAATATGTGGCCTGTTAAGCCCATTGAGACTGAAACTGTGATTAAGGGCTATATAAATAAAATTAACCTGACTTAACTTTGCGACCCCGGTGGAGGGGTCACCAATAGTGGGGTCACCAATGGATCGGATCTAAATGGATCGGATCCCTAGTTATGGCACACAGTACCGGTGCCCTCTTGTGGCACTGGTACATTTAGGGATCGGCCATCTTGTGACACCGGTGTAAATGCTGAGACATATATTTTTTGCATAAAAATTCCAACTGAGAGGGACGTCAGGACGTTACCAGATACTATCATGTGGTAGCGGCGTTAGATGCCGAGACAACGGCCCGGGCGATGGGGCTGCTAGAAGCTCCGCCGGCAGACAGCAAATAAATTGCCCTCAAAGCTCTCCTTTTAAGAACATTCGAGCTGTCAGAGATGGAGAAGGCGGACCGTCTACTCACCGGACTTGGCGACAGCAAACCATCCAAGTTGCTGGAGAGGAGGTTGGCTGTTTTTGGCTCGGCAGATGGAGGACACAGTGGGCACCGCCCCCACTGGCTGCCCATCGCCAACGTGAAAATGGACTGTGTTATTACCACGACTCGGATGTTTAGGGCAGCATCCTCCCTGCACTGGCCAAGGAAACCATGGCTGGCGGATATGGCCCACCAATGGACCCAGCTAATGGCATACCTATACACACTTACGCTACCAGGTACGTGGAGGTGTGCATTTTTTGTGGTGTGCTTTTAACCTGCTGGTGGACATTACGAACTGTCGCCTCATCTACACTGTTTCTGTTTCTACGTACCCGTGCACCCCTGGAGGTGTGGGGAAGCTCGGCCTGTCCAACAAGTGTTTCCAGACCTCACCACGCCTACGTTTTCATCAGCGACTGCCAAGCATGGAGTCGAGCACCATATCGCCACGGACGGCCCCCCTCGGTCGAGCTAAGCTCGCCATCGGCAAGGGGGCGTTCCACTGCCATGGAGCGCCTTGGCATTGTGCGCCGCTCTGACAGCCAGTGGGCCTCCCCCTTGCACATAGTGACGAAGGCTGAGGGAGGTTGGCGCCCCTGCAGGGATTTTCGCCGCCTGAACAACATCACAACCTCCGACAGGTACCACACATCCAAGATTTTTTCGTCCACAAGTTCCGAACTTGTATATGTTCGGACAGCGTCGTACAGCGGCTCACCTCATGCGGCCCCTGTACGACGCTCTGCGGGGGAAAACCCTAACAGCGATGTAGTCTGGTCCCCTGATAGGAACAGCCTTTAACGACCCCAAGGCTGCGATGGCCAAGGATTTTTTGCTGGCTCACCCGTCTCCTAATGCCCAATGCCCATCGCCCTCACTACTGACGCTTCTGACTACGCAGTGGCGGTGTTCGAACAGTAGGTGAGTGATGCCTTGCAGACTCTTTGTCTTTGTGGACCACAAGCCACTGACATTTGTCATGGCCAAGGCCGCTTAGCCATGGTCTGACTGCCAACAGCGTCAGCTCTCTGCTATCTCAGAGTTCACCACAGACATACAACCCCTAGTCTCTGCACTGCCTCTCCCGACCAGGACCAAGGAGGAACTCCAGGCCTCGTCTGCAAAGCTAGTTTACGGCCAGTCACTGCGGGTGCCGGGTGAGTTTCTCCCGGTCGCAGAGGCTCCAGGGTCTGGTGTCTCACATCGGACTGCACTCCGGGACAGTGCTGGAAACTTTGCTCCTTTCCCCACTCACCACTGTCTCCCTCCATCCTACATCCCATGGATCTTCAGTCGGCGTATGTCTTCATTCGCCACGATGACCATACTTCCTTGCAGCCTCCCTACGATGGCCCCTTTTGCGTACTGGAGGCAGGGCCAAAAAACCTTTTGGTGGACAAGGGAAGTCTGAGCGGGTCTCATTGGACTGTCTCCAACCTGCTCATTTGGAGCTGGCCCTGCCCCCGCATCGTGGTCGCCCCCCTACCAGGCCACAGCCCCCTGACCCACCTGTGCGCGCCCCAAGCCTTGCACTAGCCCCTGTTGGACGGGCGATGTCCCCTTGTCCCTGCCCTTTCACAGGTGTAGCGCAGTCGTTTTGTACGCCCGCTCCGACCCCCGCTGTGTGGACCTTTGACGGTTCGCTGTTTCGTTTTCGTGTTTCAGTTCTAGTGAATTTTGGGGGGGCCTGTGTGGTGACCCACTTAGGACATTTAGACATTCACTGGACACTATAAGAGGAGGTACAGCTCCTTTAAGACAGTTCAACCCAGGAGCTTTCTGGCTAGTGTTTAGGGTAAAAAATCTCCCCTAGATGAAACGCTTGAAAATATATTAAAAAAAACTGTATTCCTAGCCACGTGACGTGACGTCCTCCACCTCGGGGGCAAAACGTGGCTTTCAGAAGAGCTCACGGTCAAAAGCGCTATTTTCTTGCTTGTTGGGGTGTAGCTAGTGGCTGAAGAATGCAAGTGGTTGCCAGATTTCTTCAATCAGCGTAATCCAACGCGTTGGTCGAGAGGGCAATGGTCGCATTTGCTAGGGCCTCTGAGAATGCTATGACCATTCTATCAGCTGCCATGTATTTAGCTGCTTTGCCTTTGAGGGCCTCATACATGGTACAAACCGGGGGGTAAATATTCTGAAGAGCCCCGATATTGCGCGGCTGTTGGAATTCTGCCACCGTGGCGTCTGGCAGTGGCACGGCACGTCCCTGGTAATATGATTCTCCAGGAAGTCTATGCCTGGCAGACCAAACTGGCACTTGGCCGGGTTCAAGATTAGGTTGTGCTCGCTGAGGCGTTCAAACAGGATCCGCAGGTGGGAAAGGTGCTCCCCTCTGGTTGTACTGGCAACGAGGACGTCATCCAGGTAGACAAACAGTAGGGGAAGGTCTCTGAGCACGGAATCCATCAGGTGCTGGAACACTTGTGCTGCATTTTTTAAACCAAAGGGCATGTGCAGGAACTCGACTACTGACCTTTGGCAAGCGTTGATGCTGTCTATCGGACAACCTGAAGCCATAAACAAAGTAGGTGCAGGGCCCCCCTGTACAGCGGAGTGAGCCCAACGGCTTCTCTAGCCAATGCCCGCAGATCCATTAAATATATGCATGCCAAGACTGACCTGACTGACGTAGACAGTTGCCATAAGAACAGTTCTTTAAATATGAAACAAGGCTTATGGTTGACAGCGCCATCATGTGGTCTATTAACTCTGATGGCTTCAACTCACTCAGGTACGTTTTTCAGAGTTGTGTACTTGTCGATGTCCGGAGGAATCTCCAATAAACTCACAATCCGCGCTCGGGGGAATTGCCCAGTGCTGCAAGGACGTAGTAGTACCTTGTGTCATCCAAGGTAATCTTCCGGATCTCGAACTGGAACAACGCAGGGGTCAGGAAAAATAACTCTGGAATCGTCCGAGAGAGTCAGGGTCACCAATGAAGTGGGTGCAGTTAAATAAAGCGATGCCGACGAAGGACGTTGAATTGCAATCTCTTGGCAACTTTATTTGATGCTTGCACGCACACTTCAATGAAACATGGCAAACCAACATCGTCATCACAAACCATGTTAAAGGGAACGTGACAATTATTCGATTTGATTAGATTAGATTCAAATGTATTATCATTGCACAGCACATGTGTAAAACTGTATCACAACTACCTACCTCTCTATAGTTTACATATTTATACCTGCACTGTACCTGCCATATATATTTCAATCTCAAACTGTTGATAGAACTGCATATCCCTGCTCCTGTACACATTTATATATGCCATACATTTACATTTATATATATTTATCCTGCTTTCAATAACTGCATACCCCTGATCACTACCTGTTAAATACTCATTTACCTATATACCAGTGGCGGCTGGCCCATAGGGGGCGATGGGGCGCCCCCATAAATATATATATAAATTGTCAATATGTGTGTGTTTAAAATATGGAATGCACCCAGAAATATGTGTAAAATATGATTTTAAAATAATTTGCGCAACATAATATGCTTTTCCTAGTACACATATGCCTAGTACACTGTGGCCGTGTTCCATTTCAGGGTCTGCAGCCTTAAGGGCGCATTTGAATGACGATGCTGGGGGGGCTGTAGAGAAATAGCCCCATGGAGGCGGGTCTCTGTAGCAGTTTAGCCAATTGCTGATTCAAGATATAAACGAGTGACATAAAATGTAGCCAATCAGCGTCCTCAAAACGTCTTGGGGGCGCTTTTCAAACAGCCCTCCCGGAAGACTTTGGAGCATCGAGCATCGTCATTTGTGTGCGTCACAGTGTACTATTAGGAAAAGCATATTATGCTCTGTCTCTGCGGGCGCCATTTTAACTACAACAAGTTCAACAATGGCGAGCGTGAGCACTACCCCAAGACTCAACCCGGTCCCTAACTCGGTGAAATCTCTCATTCAAGAGCCGTTTGAGAGAAGAAGTTTGGCAGACAAACTTAAGGTGAAAGATCTGGGCCCAGATCAACCTGATCTTGTGTTTTCATGTTTTCATTTTCTGACTGACATTTGAGTTAAGTTTCTCAGGTAGAGAGATACAATTTTCTATGTTTTACTGCATTTTACGGCAGCAACCCTGCACACTTCAGAATGGACTGTTTAACAAGTCACTAAATTACAGTTTTATCTATGGGACCGTGTCATTTCAGTTTTTGAGCAGCCCCGAGCAAAAGCAAAAGCAGTTGGAGGGTGTTGTTTTGACATGTCCCAAGGAAGGTCTTTATATGTTGACATCCATTGACACACTTATTTGAATTTAAAAACCAACACTGAACAGTTAATGAGTGTGTGGGTTGGAGTTGGAATACAGTTCTTGATATTGTAATAAAAGTCCTGATTGAAATGTCTTTTCAGCAATTTTTTACATGTGTTAATATTTAGGTTAAGCTAATTCTCATTTAGATTTATAGTATAGCTTTGGTTTGCTTGGTATTGGTTTGCTTGTCCTGGTAAGCTAACTTGGTAATAGAAGTTGAACAAACAAAGTTGTACATGTTGAGCCAACTTGATAGACATTTGTAAAAACCTGATAAAATAAGTTGAACCAACATCTTATTAGGTTATCTTAACTAATATGTTCTAGTCCAAATAACTTGACACATGAAGTTGTGTCAACAGACTACAAGTTGTATCAACTCATTTATTGAAGTGTAATCAACTTGACACTAAATGTTGAATCAACTTGACTAAACTTAACTCAGTCAAAGCAACAAGATGACTTTATAGTCAAGTTGAGTCAACAAATCATTTTTAACAGTGTAGCTGTTCAACTTGATGAAGGCTACAGGATAGGGATCTGTCAACACAATGAGGAGGTGGACAAAAACACATCCTGTCTAAAAGAATAGACTGTGTGAAGTTCTGTGGTGCCTTTGAGCTGGCCTTGCGTGGCCATGATGAAAGTGATGGACAGAAGGGCGACATTTCAATACAAAAAGTAATTGTATATAATGTAATTAACAATATGTAATTGTAAATAAAATAAATGGTATAGCCCCCCCTGGTGAAAAATGCACCAGCCGCCACTGCTATATACATATATATATATATATATATATATATATACCTTATATATATACATATATACCTTATATATATATACATTATTATGCTCATATCCCATATTAATACCTAGTAGATTGTCTTTTAACCTGTAAATTTAAACTGTAAATTATATTACCATGCACTTTACTGCAACTCTGGTTAGATGCTGAATTATTTTCACTGTACTGTACTTGTGCTGTGCAATGACAATAATTTGGAATCTAATCTAATGTAATAAAGTACAGTACAGCAAAAATTATTTGGCATCTAACCAGAGTACAAATGTTGCAGTAATGTTCACGGGCGTTCTGGGGGGGGGGGGGGGGGTCTGGCGGGCGGCTGTCATTGTAGTACAGAGTTCAGAGAGATGACGGCTGAGGGGAAGAAGCTGTTCCTGAGTCTGCTTGACTTGGAACAAAGGTTCCTGTAGCGCCTCCCGGAGGGGAGGAGGGCAAACAGTCCATGGTTGTTTGACAATTTTCCGTGCCTTCCTCAGACACCGTTTGTGGTGGGTAGTCTTTATTGCAGTAGTCTTTCCGGTCTGAGACAGTGCAGTTGCCATACCACACTGTGATGCAGTTTGTGAGTATGCTTTTGATGGCACACCGGTAAAAGTTGACCAGAATCTAAGGGGGCAGGTCGGCTTTCCTCAGTCTCCTCAGGAAGAACAGATGCTGGTGAGCCTTCTTGACCAGTAAGGCTGTGTTGAGGGTCAAAGAGAGGTCCTCGGAGATGGGGACCCCTAGGAATGTGAAGCTGGAGACACGGTCGACCTCTGCCCTGTGGATGAGGTTGGGGCGATGGTTATGGTGATTTATGTCCCATTATAGTCTTTTCACCACACCTTCTTCTTTTGAGATATATATATTATACATACATACATCGTATTAATTATTTTTTTAAAGTTGGTGTTTGTGGCTACATACACCCATATCCTTTTTCCATATCCCATATCCTATTTTTCCAAAAATGTTTATATAAATATATTTCTAAATATATTTAAATAAAAATAAAGAAAGTTGGATTCTTCACAGAAATTTAATTAAAATGTAATTAAAATGTGTATTTTATGTATAACAAATCCAACCCCCTTAAATCGAATAATTTCTCATTTGGCTGTTTTTATGTATTATATGGCACCCATTGCACTCCTAAAACATCCCTGGAATGGGGAGTAAAAGCATTCCATTGTACTTGTTGCATATGGCAAATACAAATCTTGAATCTTGAATGGAAGGATCCCCCACTCTGTGTCCTTCTCAGGATTCCTTCCTCCATAATAAAGGGAGTTTTTTCTTGCCTTAAGGGGGTCTAGGAAGCCCTTGAGACTGTTACTGTGGTTAAGGGCTATACACATAACATCGACTTGACTTGTCTCGTCTTCGCGAACCCCGTAAAGCCTTGGCAACCCCCAGCGGGGTACAGTAAAAAGTCAGTGTGGACTTGCCACTTTGTTTATTATTGTTATTATTGCTTTCAATTGATACAGTAAAATACCTTTATTTGCCATTAAAACTGTCTTCTTGTCTGTTGAGAAAATGTTATCTGATTTAGCCTATTTATGTTGCATTCATCTAAATTCTATAAGAATGTACATAATACGCATTTAATAAAATTAAAAAAAATCGGCATCGGTGAATCTGGCCCTGGAAATACTTTTATTACTTTGATCGGATCCATTATTTGTGTATTTGCATTATTTGTATATACACGGTAGGCGCGTTGTTGCATTGGATCGGCCATCTTGCTGCACCGGTAGTGTAGACGCGTTGCTTATGGGATCGGCCATTTTAAACCACCGGTACGTTAAGCTACGACAGTTACCAACCACCAGGGGGAGAACGAGATGGAGGTGTCATGAGCGCAGCCGCGCAGCCTCAAACCAATCTGTCTGCCGTCGACTCCAGGGTTCCTAGCTTTCACGTGACGTCACATCCTTATGGGAACGCCCACCTCGAGGGCAAAACAACGCGGCTTTCTTCTGCTGTCCGCAAGTTCATTTTAACGCTTTTTCATTTAGGTGTCTTAACCAGGTTTAGCCAAAATGCCGGACAGTAGACAAGCTAGGGTTGTGTTTTCTCTTCCACAGGCCCAGTATTCCTAGCTTTTATGTGACGTCACATCCTCATATGAACGCCAAACTCGAGGGCAAAACGCTTTCTTCCACTGTCCGCCAGCTATTCTGTAGCTTTTTCATTTAGCTATTTTAACCAGGTTAAAATAGCTAAAGTTGTTGTGCGATCGGATGCACTAACCGACGAGGAGACAAGCTAGGGTTGTGTTTCTTTAGAAACCCGACCGAGAAAGAAACCCCAGAGAGGAGAAGATTGTGGATTTGTGGAAGTGCTGTGGACGCGCCTCCGTCCCCGAGGAGGGTAACGAATGGAAACAATCAAAATACACATGTCTTTGCAGTGAACATTTAAACAAAGGTAGCTAAACACTATTTTTATTTATGGATTTGAAGTCATATCTTTACGTAATCGTTCTGACATGGCTCGTTTTCGTGGACGGATTTAGAACCGATGTACTTCCTGGTTTCCTTACGAGAGGAGGATGACAACATCAAAGCTCCCAAATAAAATGTTATTAAAGAATGTCAACATAAAAATAGGACAAACATTCTTATGCATTTGAATTAACTCAACTGTGTTCATTGTGGTCATAGAATGAGTAAACATGTTTACGGCCACAATAGTGACCACCATAGTGACTAGGTGTAAACATACTTGTTATTTCTACAGTTATTGTTCTCCCGAACGTTTTACTTTTTTCTTTCTTTTAGTTCAAGATTTAAGAGGTTTTTTTGTAATATGTACAATTTAATTCTTACAAATTTTCTCCTGTATTTTGAATTTCAACTACTATGCTATACTTTACTATACACAACATTATATACTAACTACTATATACTATAAACACACTATATACTACCTACTATAAATTGTACTATTTACAATACGATAACTATACTATACAATACTTTACTTTACTATAAACAACATTATATACACTACCTACTATAAACAACACTATATACTTCCTACTATATACTATACTATAACATACTATACACAATATAAAAAACTGTCTGATACATTTTTATTTATTTACATACATTTTATTTATTATTCAAATGCATACTTCTGCATATGGCAAATCAAAATCTTGAATCTTGAAACATATACATATGGAAAATGGTGCAACAATTATTTTAAAGTGAGAGTAGTGCAGTATGCGCTACTATGGATGGATGGTGTAGTGCAGTAGCATCATGAATGATTCAATACATACTGTCTGACTGATTGTAGTTCAGTTCATAGTTCATCATAGTGCATATTCTACAGGCTACTTCTATCTAAAATGTTACCCTTAGGTTCAATGTTACTGTAAAGTGGTGCAGTTGGTTCCTCTTATATACGGTTTATGTATATTTATTGTATTTTAATAATATCACTTCAATTCAAATGTTATAATAAAGTTACAATAGTAATGTTTCAATAGTAACAATGTTACAATATATGTTGCAATAAATGAACAATGTGAACATATGTTAATTTTTGTCTTTACATTTACATTTACATTTACATTTACTTACATTTACATTTACATTTACTCTTACTGTTATACTGACTGATGGGACGTTTTCACCTACTTTCCATGAAAATGTATATAAAATAACGAATATTTATTTCAATGGGTTACTAATTCAAGATGTTTTAATTGCCATTTGCAACAAGTACAAGAAAATGCTTACTCTCCATTCCCTCCAATTTCCTACAACAATACTGTACTATTATATACTATACAAAACAACACTATGAACTACCTTTGATATGCTATACTATATACTATAAACAACACTCTGAACTACTATTAACAACACTATAATATACTATGATCTATTCTTTAAATAGGGCAAATTGGGCAAAACTTTTTAAGTGCCATGATGCAGCAGCATCATGAGTACCAGGGCAGTAACTGTAATGAGTCTAGAAAGTCCGGCAAAAGTTTGATATCATAGTGCATAGGCTATATGAAATTTCCTTGACTTGGCTTCGCGAGAAGCATTGGTTTTTGCGTGGATCATTGGCATATGCAGTGTGATTATTATAAATGTTTGCATATATATATATATATATATATGAATATTTTTTAGTACTTATTGTACTAAAATAATACTTGAGTATTGTACATTTATACATAGTTGATATATATATATATAAACGATGTGTTAATGTTATTGCAACATTAATACATAGTTGATATATATCTATATATATCAACTATGTATAAATGTTACATTAATGTTACAATAACATTAATACATAGTTGATATATATATATATATATATATATATATAATATATGTAACATTAATGTAACATTTATACATAGTTTATATATATATATATATATATATATATATATATATATATATATATATATATATATATAAACTATGTATTAATGTTATTGTAACATTTATATAACATTAATACATAGTATATATATATCCAAGCTGCGGAACTATCCATTTTATAAAACCGCTCATTTATTCGAGACCGAATGATGTAACGCAAGGGGGTCCCAATTAATTTAAACCCATGCCCCCTTGTGCACTTGCTCACGGTGCGCACCGGCCTGTGCACTTGCGCCCCTCCGAAAACAAGTCTCAAAGTGCGGACTCAAAGGAGGGACGTAGGCCTTAGGGTTCCACAGGCCCAGTATTCCTAGCTTTCATGTGACGTCACATCCTCATATGAACGCCAAACTCGAGGGCAAAACGCTTTCTTCCACTGTCCGCCAGCTATTCTGTAGCTTTTTCATTTAGGTATTTTAACCAGGTTTAGCCAAAATGCCGTACAGTTGTTGTGCGATCGGATGCACTAACCGACGAGGAGACAAGCTAGGGTTGTGTTTCTTAAGAAACCCGACCGAGAAAGAAACCCCAGAGAGGAGAAGATTGTGGATTTGTGCTGTGGACGCGCCTCCGTCGCCGAGGAGGGTACACATGTCTGTGCAGTGAACATTTAATCAACGGTGAGCTAAACACTGAACACTTTTAGTTATTAAATGTCTACGTTATCGTTCTGACATGGTTTGTTTTCGTGGACAGACAAATTTAGAAAAATAAAGGATTTCAATGAAAGGTTTTTTAGTGTCACATGACCAGAGCAGTTAACTTCCTGGCTGCATCAAAGCTAAAAAATAAAAGGTTATAAAGTGTAACAAATGATTCCAGTGATTTGAATGCCTTGAGAGACTCCTTTTGGGTATATCCCTGGCATGTCGATCAGGTATGTGTAAATATAACTGAAGCTGAAATCTGGCCAAGGAGTCCTTTCCAATGCGCACGGGTCTGAAAGTTTATCATACGTTAGTTTAGAAACATATCTAGAACTAGCGACTTAATTGATCGTTTTTACGTATTCAGAGACTAGGAAATCGCGTGAAGCAGTCGAGCACGCCATACTTTCTACGTATTGGAAACAATAACGCTCGACCCTTTGCCAACCCTAAAACTGCGCATGCGTGCAAATTACATCAATGTTTATAAACATCGCTATACAATACTATACTATAAACACTATATTGGCATCTAACCAGAGTGCAAATGTTGCAGTAAAGTGCATGGTACTATATAATGTTCAGTTGTTGAATAATATGTAAAAACTGTCTTCTGAAAAAGTAGGACTAAAAACAGGTATAAAATAACTTATAGAGTAGGTATGAGATATGTGCAGAATTATTGGTATGTATATACAAGGTAAGTATACAAGTAAAATCAGGTAGTGAGCAGGGGCATCTAACCCTAAAAACAGTTTGATACTTTTTCTTCCCTCCTCCATCCCCCTCCCCCCAGCTCCTCCCTTCTCCCAGATGATTTAGCCATCTTCTTTGACAAGAAGGCCACCCTCCCACATTCCTCCCTTACCCATTTCTCTCCCCTCTCCACAGATGATGTTCTTCACCTCATCACATCCAGCCGCCCCACCATGTGCTCACTGGATCCAGTTCCCTCCCCTCTGCTTCAGTCCACTGCGCCTGAACTCCTGCCCTTCCTGACACACATCATCAACGCATCTCTGACGTCTGGATGCTTTCCCGCTGCTTTCAAGACTGCCAGAGTCACCCCCCTCCTGAATAAACTAACACTCGACCCCTCTGAACTCAAGAACTACAGACCGGTATCCCTTTTGCCCAAAACTCTTGAATGTGCTGTCTTTAACCAATTGTCCTTGTATCTCCACCAGAACTGCCTCTTGGATCCCCACCAATCTAGTTTTAAGGCAGGTCATTCGACAGAAACTGCCCTTCTGGCAGTAACCGAGTCGCTCAATGTTACTAGAGCAAATAGGCCTATATCACGGTAGATTAGAACGCTGGAAGTACCCGCCGAAGCAGTGTATCCCAAGTTCCGGTTAATGCATTCACCTTGGCATTCACCATGGTGGACAGTTATCGCTGGACAACATCGCTGCATAACCTTCCAAAAGTCGGTCAAGACGATGTGGTTCGACTAGTGAATGAACACTCTACAGTGAAGTCTAAACTGGAAAAAGGATACAAGTTATTTTACGAGAAGTTCATCTTCAATTATAGAGGTAAGTGCTTAGATTCTGTTGTGTCACCGCTAGCTTGCTCGCTTGTAAGGTTTAATGAAAATGACCAGTGTGTCAGATAAGTTCAACTACAGACAGAACGGTATCCATTCGGTGTGTATATATATATATATATATATATATATATATATATATATATATATATTATGGTGTATAAGTGGTTCATAAACCTTTACCTGATGACCCAAGAGCTATGGCGAAGCTCTTGGCTCTCTAGCTAGCGTGCATGAAAACATTCGGTGGAAAAGTGTGTTTGCAATGTTGAAAATCGTTTCTGAAAGTGACTTTACTAACTAGCTAGTGTTCTGAAATGCCGTTTAAGAACCACATAAGGTTAAGTTATATGTGGTTAAACCAAAAAGTCTCAGACATAATGCTGTATGATGTGATAATCTTTACCCCCCCCTTACTGCAGTGTCAGATTTAGTGAGTGAGGAAGTGGTAGTGCAGGCGAGCTGCTACCGTTCTATGCGGAAAAATGACGAGCCTCACACCCTACAGGTTACAATGTTAAGAATGAGTCCGAAATCATGCTCTAGCCCCTACACATCAACATGCTTAACTGGCTTTCCGCAGTCTTTTGTGTATCAATAGGACATCATGTATACATCAATTTCTCTGGTCACTTTTGGATTTACACATCAGATTTACATTTAGGACCCAGACAATACCTCAAACGTGTGTAGTGGAGAGCATGGTTTCAGACCTGCACATGTTCAGGTGCATGTTCAGTATTTTGTTTCTTGTTGCCGTTGCAAATGCTCTTTCCTGCTCCATAACTGCTGTTGCAGTTTCTGTTTTTTGTTCCATGTCTGCTGTTGCAGATTCTCTCATTTTTTGTACATGTTCTCCATTTCTAGATTGTGCTGCGTGCAGTTACACCCGTGCAGTTAAATGGATGCTCCCGTTTGTGTGCTGCTGGAAAGGTGTTGTGTAATCACGTGGTCGCACTCCTATTCCAGACGGCTCACTACAGCACCATGGGGGTGAAAAGTGTGCAAACACCACTGGCCTGCACCAGTGAGATTCAGTCATGGCACCGACCAAGGACACAAGTATGTTTTGTCTGGATCCCTCAGATATAGCTATACATACTGTATAGAGTACTCAAAGATGTTTAAGATTCTAGCATTTAAGACTTGCAAGACCAACACATCACTTAAAGTGTATACATTTGCATGGAGTTTCCCTCTATTTTTCAAAGCAGTAGTTCCCTGAAGAGGATGTACAATATGACTTGCGTGTTGAATTCTCCCGATATTCTCTGAAACTTGCAACAGCATCTATTTTCTTTTTGTGTCATTCCAGGGGATATGTCCGGAACCCACGGATGAACTTGTGGTCCGGAAGCCTAAGACTCCTCTGAGCCTATGCAGGTATGTTTATCATTTTTATTAATTTCATCACGTATTGTGTAGTTGTTTTTTTTAGAACATGGGCATAATATTAAAACCTGCAGATGGTGCTTTACTGATTTAATTGACTGATGAATGGTTCCTGTTACTTGTGTTTGTAGGACCCCTTCCTGACCCTGCAGTGCTGTCCTTAGGAGCCAACCTACGACACCTTCAACCACAACCTGGAATATGCAAGATCTTGTGTGGCCTGTTAGGCCTATATCACGTTAGATTAGAACGCCGGAAGTACCCGTTAAAAATCTCTGAAGCAGTGTATCTCAAGTTCCGGTTAATGCATTCAGCTCGGCATTCACCATGGCGGACAGTTATCGCTGGACAACATCGCTGCATAACCTTCCAAAAGTCGGTCAAGATGATGTGGTTCAACTAGTGAATGAACACTACAGTGAAGAAGTCTAAATCCGAATCAGACAATTCCCCGACATTGTGTCTTGTGGCTCTATCTGGATATATCGCCATATAACACATACATTTAGATTTAATTTAGTTATATTTTGTTTATACTAGTTTAGTTAATTTTGTTGTTATTTCGTTTTTAGGTATTAGTATACTTTGTGTGCATTTATTCCCCGTCTGTTGCACCTTAATTTCCCTCTGGATAAATAAAGTCATCTTGAATCTTGAATAACGAAGGTGATTTTGTGTAGAAGCAGAGGTATGCCTATGTATATAATATAGGCGATTTATTTGATGGATTTTGATTATTTTGACATATGTTAATATGTAGTGTGCAGCTGTATATTTTCTAAAAGGGAATGCCTGTTATTCTTGTGAATATGAGTTGTATTAAAATAAAAGTGCTTGTGGCATTGAGTTAAAACCGAATTTGTATAAAATATCAAAATATTTTGTATATCGCGATGCAGCCTAAAAATACCGTGTTTTGGTTCGTATCGCCCAGCCCTACTTGGGACCAGTGCTTTAAATCACACATACCCGACAATATGTGGCTCTATTCGGATGAGAGATGGAGTGTGTGTGGTGGTCAGGACCAGTGCTTTTAATCACACACATACCCGACATTATGTGGCTCTATTCGGATGAGAGATGGAGTGTGTGGGGGTCAGGACCAGTGCTTTTAATCACACACATACCCGACATTATGTGGCTCTATTCGGATGAGAGATGGAGTGTGTGTGGGGGTCAGGACCAGTACTTTTAATCACACACATACCCAACATTATGTGGCTCTATTCGGATGAGAGATGGAGTGTGTGTGGGGGTCAGGACCAGTGCTTTTAATCACACACATACCCAACATTATGTGGCTCTATTCGGATGAGAGATGGAGTGTGTGTGGGGGTCAGGACCAGTACTTTTAATCACACACATACCCGACATTATGTGGCTCTATTCGGATGAGAGATGGAGTGTGTGTGGGGGTCAGGACCAGTGCTTTTAATCACACACATACCCGACATTATTAGCCTATTCCGCCCACTTTTCGAGACGCATATGCTCTCCTTGTCAAAGTGCAAACTGCAGACATACGCGCTACTCCTGAGAACATGAAACGAGGGACCTTCAGCCTCACACAAGACTTGCGGAGGAGTTTGTCTTTAGGTAAATGGTGTAAACTGAGGTAGGGCTGTCTTTGTTTAGACGTTGAGCAGCCGGTACATTACAATAACAGAGAGGAGGGGAGGCGGCCACAGTTTGTCACGTATCTGGGGTAACTACCGGAAGAAAGAGTACACTGCTCACGGCTCTGGAAGCAGGAAGTGTGATATAGGCCTATTCGCTCTCCTCGGTCCTGATACTCCTGGACCTGTCTGCAGCATTCGACACTGTGAACCACCAGATTCTCCTCTCCACCCTTGAGGGGATGGGTGTCTTGGGCTCTGCTCTCGCCTTGTTTGCATCCTACCTGGTCTTGTCGTTTCCCCTCTCGGACACGCAAGTGGAAACACGCATTGCCGTGTGCTTAGCAGACATTTCAAAGTGGATGTCGATGCACCACCTAAAGCTCAACCTGGACAAGACTGAGCTAGTGGTCTTCCCGGCAAAGGGCTGTCCGCACCGAGACCTGGCTGTCACATTGATGATGCTGTGGTGACACCTACTCGGGCCGCAAGGAATCGGTGTGACCCTAGACCACCAACTGTCATTCTTGGCAATTGCATCGGTGACACGCTCCTGCAGATTCCTCCTCTACAACATCAGGAGGATTCTGCCTTTTCTCACTGAAAAGGCTGCGCAGGTGCTCATCCAGGCTCTTGTCATCTCCCGGCTGGACTACTGCAACTCCCTCCTTGCTGGCGCCCCAGCATTTGCCATCAGGCCCCTGGAGCTCATTCAGAAAGCTGCAGCTCGCCTGGTGTTCAACCGCCCCAAGTACTCCCACACATCTACCCTCCTTCTGACTCTACACTGGCTACCTGTAGCTGCTCGCATCCAGTTCAAGACCTTGGTGCTAGCCTACAAGGCAGTAAAAGGTACTGCTCCATCCTACCTCCAGGCAATGGTCAAGGCCTACATCCCAACCCGTACACTTTGCTCGGCTTCTTCGGGCCCCCGTGTGGCCGATCTACGCAGTCACGGCTGTTCTCCGTCCTGGCCCCAATTTGGTGGAACAAACTCCCCACGGATTGCAGTCACTCCCCATCTTCCACCGCAGGCTGAAAATCCATCTCTTCAGGACACACTTCCCGGATCCTTCCTCGTAGCGCTAAGTCAATTAAGTCAGCCAAAAGTAGATTACATATTGTAGATATTGTTCTAGATATTGTTGCATATTGTTTGCCATCTTATTGTACTTTTTCCCTTACACTTTTACCTGAATTATTGTACTTCTACCTGAGCACTGGTTCAGTAATTGGAGACGTGTTAGAAATAAAATGCACTTTTGACTTCTGGTGACGAGTTGTTCTCTTACCTTCCTTTGTTGAAACACACTATTGTAAGTCGCTTTGGATAAAAGCGTCTGCTAAATGACTGTAATGTAATGTAATGTAATGGGTATGCAGTTGTATCAACAAGATAAATATTTATAAATGTATATACAGCAGGTAGTGAGCAGGGGTGTGTAGTTATATCAACAGTAAACATGTACATGACTATCATACAGGTATGTAAACAATAAATATTTAAACTGTATGTAAAGGTAGAGGAAGGGAGTTATGATACAGTGCAAGGCCGTTGAAGACATGGATGGTGAAAGGGTATTGTCAACAATTTGGTGAATGGTGCAAAAAGTATTTAAATGTGACTAGTGCAGCAGCATAATCAATTATTCAATACATACTCTATGACAGTAGGTCGGACTGATTGTAGTTCATCATTCATAGTTAATTCATAGTTGATCATAGTGCATAGTCTACAGCAGCCATTCTCAACCTGTGGTACGCGTACCACCGGTGGTACTTGCGCCCCCTGCTGGTGGTACTCGGAAGGATCCCTGGTTTTAAAATCAATTGTAAAACATGTACAGTAATACTATCAAGATACTACTACAAATTAAAATGTGTATTTGGGTGTAAAATAAGTTCTACATTTATTTAGTTGTTTAGAAACAAAATAAAAAAAATAAAGTTTGTTTCTGACGTTGTTTCTGACGGACACTACGTGTTGCGCGTGCACGATTAGCTAACGTTACAAGCAAGCTAGTGATGACAAGAAAGCCGAGGGATGATGCAAAAGTGCTCAAAACGGGAGGTATTCGAAAGAAGTGTGGAGGAGAATATTTCCAGCAGCAATGAAGTTGAACAAGTAAACGAGGAGGACAGTGAACAGAGCGCGTAAGAGCAGAACGCAGTAAGAGTAGTACGCAGTAGGAGCAGTACTTAGTAAGAGTAGTACACAGTAAGAGCAGTACGCAGTAAGAGCCGTACGCAGTAAGAGCAGTACGCAGTAAGAGCCGTACGCAGTAAGAGCAGTACGCAGTAAGAGCCGTACGCAGTAAGAGCAGTACGCAGTAAGAGCAGTACGCAGTAAGAGCCGTACGCAGTAAGAGCAGTACGCAGTAAGAGCAGTACGCACAGCCACACAACAACACATTCCAGTGCTAGCCATGCTGAAACCATCGCCACATGTGCTGCTAGTGGCTTCGTCAGCAGCGCAAGTGGGGAATCCACAAACAAACGGCACAAAACAGTACGCAAAAACAACTCCAGTTATATTAAGTAAATATAAATTATATATATATATATTATAATAATACATATACAGAAGCAGGCTGGATGCTGAGCCAGACCTGAGACTGAAGCTGACATCGATTGCCCCAGACATCAAAGGACTGTGTTCAGAGAGACAGGCGCAACCTTCCCATTAGGCTTATGTGAGTTGTCAATAGACACCAACGTGTGTGTGTGTGTGTGTGTGTGTGTGTGTGTGTGTGTGTGTGTGTGTGTGTGTGTGTGTGTGTGTGTGTGTGTGTGTGTGTGTGTGTGTGTGTGTGTGTGTGTGTGTGTGTGTGTGTGTGTGTGAACGAAATACCGTACAGTTGTTGTTTTGTTCATAATGTTCTCAGTTGCTGTGTGACAATGATAGTTATTACTCTGTTCTTACTGTTCTTACTTGCTCTGTGTGTGTGTGTGTGTGTGTGTGTGTGTGTGTGTGTGTGTGTGTGTGTGTGTGTGTGTGTGTGTGTGTGTGTGTGTGTGTGTGTGTGTGTGTGTGTGTGTGTGTGTGTGTTTGAATGAAGTACATTTGCTGAAATACAGTTCTTCATTTTCTCACTTGCTGTTTGAGAAAGATAGTTGTTATTGCTATTCATTGTGTGTTCTTAATGATCTCACTAACTGTGTGTGTGTGTGTGTGTGTGTGTGTGTGTGTGTGTGTGTGTGTGTGTGTGTGTGTGTGTGTGTGTGTGTGTGTGTGTGTGTGTGTGTGTGTGTGTGTATGAGAGAGAGAGCGAGAGCGAGAGCGAGAGAGAGAGCGAGAGAGAGAGAGTATTTACATTTGCTGAAACAGTTCTTAATTTTCTCAATGCCCCTTGCATTGTATGAGAATTGTGTGGAAGAGTTTGTTTGTTACCCCTTTGTACATGTGGCTGTGGCCGACAAAAGTTAACAATAAATAATGTTATGAAGAATAAATGTGCCTCCTGCGTGAACTGTGCGTAGCTGAATAGACTTTAGATTTTAACGTCGGTCATATGGTGGTACTTGGAGAGACAACTACTTTCTCAGGTGGTACTAGTAGGTCTGACATCATTGGTTATAGTTCAAAATAGTGATGCACAAATCACTTTAGTACAATGGAATGCTAACTCCTCATTCCACATTTCTACAATTTAACACCATATACAATAGAGTGACTGATGGATGATATGTACATATATATATGAGTTGAATTGTGCAAAAAGCAGGTATGATAGTGTAATGTTATATGAGTGACAATGTAATGATAGTGGCGGCACTCCTAGCGGTTCAGTAGTGACACTGCCTGTGGATAAAAACTCCTTAAACCTGGTAGTCCTTGCATGGATACTGTGGAATCGGTGACCAGATCGCACGAGGGAGAAGAGATGGTGCCCAGGGTGGTTGGAGTCCTATGTGATAGAGATGGCCTTACTCTGACATATTATCCTAAAGATCTCCCCAAAGCATGGAAATGCACACCAGGTGACCTTTTTGTCGTCCTCACGACACTCTGGAGGGCTTTCTTGCTCTGTGCAGTGGTGTTGCCATACCACACAGTGACGCCACTCGTCAGGACACAGTGCCATGGTAGAAGTTCACCAGCCACCGTTTGCCCTATGTTGTGCACTTGGTTCTGCAACTGTTAAGTGTTGTCACTAGATTGCACCCTTACTCATTGTATTACGGTATTAATAATGTTCTATTAAAGTGTTTACGGTACGCTCATGACGTCACCACGCTCTATGTGAGCAGCGCATGAGTCGGTGCTCAGACTGCAGAATATACATTTGGAGATATTTCGGATTTCAGATGAGTAGCAAAGCGACGCTATCTGTAAAAGCTGCCAGAAGCAAATTGTGTCAAATGGTGGAAGCCCCTTGGTGCTGCTGCAGCCTCCGAGCCCTCGCTGCCACTACACTCCGCCGTGTAGCGCCATTATATGTGGTGCGATATAACGAAGGCGGTGGCCCACCACATCGCTAAATATATGGTTCCGGCGTGTTAAGTGAAATGTCACATATGTCCTCAGTTGTTATATATATAGATTATGTATATTCTGTACCCATGTTCACAAAGGGATGCAGTGTAATTATTGTACCACTGTGAGGCACTGAAGCGTTATGCGCTAAGTAAGGACGCAGGTTTGCGTCGTATGTTAATGAGGGGGGGTTCACCTGACGCACATGTTCAGTTGGTGTGTGTGTGTGTGTGTGTGTGTTCTAGGTTAGCTCGGCTGAGCGAAAGGATGTACCAGTGGTGCAGAGGAAAATAAACCATGACCAAGGGCTAAACAGTTCATCGTCTCCGTCACAACTATTTCTCTCCGAGTGCGACGTATGAGGAAGCTGCCATCCTTAACGTCAACACGATGAACAAGAAGACTTAAAAGCTACTAAAATAATATATAAATTCCGATATATAGTATATCGCCATGCAGCCTACAAATACCGGGATATGATGGTTGGTCCATATCGCCCAGCTCTACACTATATGCATGTTTATTTTTATTTGAATATGGCACTAAAGTAAAAATTCAATACAGGTTGCACTTTTTCTTGATTATTTCAAATGATTTAGTTTCATGTCTAGTAAAATGTCTGAAAAACACACTGAATCTTACCCGTGTCTAACCCAAAGGTACCAAGCCGAATCCCAAATGTGATATACTCCACCCCAGAATTATTTGCCATGCCACTTGATAAAAAAGAGGAGCTGGGTATTTCCAAGGGACAGTGTGTGTTTCGCAGTTGTGTTCCTTGATGAAGATATATGTATAGTTACTGCACTGTATTCATGATGCTGCTGCACTACTGACACTTAAATGTTTTTAAAGATCTTTGTAAAAAAAAAAACACATGTACATATCATTTAACCGTCACTTTTCTGCTTTTTTTGGTTTATTTTTATTGTATATATTATCTTTTATGGTATTGTTCTGGAGTATACTGCGTGTGTGTATACTGCGGGAGGGAATGGGGAGTAAGCATTCCAATGTACCTGTTGCAATTGGCCAATACAAATATATTGTATCTTGTTTGACATTTGTACTTTGATGGTTTCCATTATTTGCCCTCCCCGTGGACGGAGGCGCATTCAACAGCACAACTCTTCTCAACAATCTTCTCCTCTCTGGGGTTTCTTTCTCGGACGGTTAGTCGGTTAGTGTATCCGATCGTACAACAACTGTCTGACTTTTGGCTTAATAAACACGCTATTGAAAGGTTGGCGGACAGCAGAAGAAAGCCGCGTTGTTTTGCCCTCGAGGTGGGCGTTCCTATAAGGATGTGACGTCACGTGAAAGCTAGGAACCCTGGAGTCGACGGCAGACAGAACTGGTTTGAGGCTGCAGGCTGCGCGGCTGCGCTCATGACACCTCCATCTCGTTCTCCCCCTGGTGGTTGGTAACTGTCGTAGCTTAACGTACCGGTGGTTTAAAATGGCCGATCCCATAAGCAACGCGTCTACACTACCGGTGGCACAAAATGCCCGCTCCCATACAACAACGCGACTACCGCGTGCCGACCCGAAGACAATCAGATACTGGATAAAATGAGGCACTATTGTTATATTTTATATACCTATGGTATTAGTGTACTGCAGAGACCTGATCTAACTTTGTTCTTCTGTCTATATTAGCGTTATTCGGTATAGTATATGTATTGTGGTAGATTGTTTTTGGAAATGCTATTAAATCAACTTTATTTCATTTGAATAAATATGACGGGTAATAATTGATGTCCGAATATTTATGAGTATGTTCTTGTTTTGCCCTCGAGGTGGGCGTTCCTAAAATGATGTGACGTCACGTGAAAGCTAGGAACCCTGGAGTCGACAGCAGACATAACTGGTTTGAGGTGGTCGAGTTTTTTAAATTAAATGCTATTAAACAAGCTTTATTTCAACTTAAAAAAGTATAATATGACGGATAAAAACGATGATGTCCGAATTTGTATGACGAGACAACGAGAAACGAGAAATGTAAATCACTCAACAGCGACGTCCCAGCTAGGTCCCATTTTAGCGATATATATTTACATTTTGTAAAATCCATCCCCTTAAATAACAAATACACAAAGTAGGAAACAATACATCACTGATGGTACAGTATCAGAATGTCTTTATCTATTGTACAAGTACAACGAAATTGTCTAGCAATCACGACAAATTTGAAAAATATGGTTTTAAACCTAACTTTACAGTTGAATGCTTAAAAGTCGAATACAATTGTATATAAATAAACGGTGGCCATAGTATAATTACAATATAACACGTTTCAAACTCTCCTGATTGCTAGGTTAATATAACATAATGCAACTGTTACGGGTCCCGATATGGGGACCACAGTGTCAGTAATGATACCTGTCAGGTGAAACAGCAGCAATGAGGACGCGGTGTAGTAGTTTTCCCTCCAGATTGCTTCTGAAGACACACCGGAAACGCCCGTCACTCCAACCTCGCAACCCAGAACCATTGAACCGGACACAAACGTTCCGCCTCTCTACTCACCGTACTACTTACTCACTGTACCAACCCCCGGAATGAAAACAAACAAATATACAAAATAAATGCATTTCTCTCAACAATCTCACAATCATGTGGTCACACATCCCAGGTCACACAACGCTTGTGATATAATGCAGACGGTTAAACCCCTCTATCCCTCCACCTGTTGTTGCCACTGACGCTGGTTGCGTCGGTCCACGAAAACAAACCATGTCAGAACAATTACGTAAACACATGACTAAAGTCCAACAACTAATATACTCAGTGTTTATTGAACCTTTGATTAAATGTTCACTGCAAAGACATGTGTACTTTGATGGTTTCCATTATTTGCCCTCCTCGGAGACGGAGGCGCGTCCACAGCACAAATCCACAATCTTCTCCTCTCTGGGGTTTCTTTCTCGGTCGGGTTTCTAAAGAAACACAACCCTAGCTTGTCTCCTCGTCGGTTAGTGCATCCGATCACACAACAGCTGTCCGGCATTTTGGCTAAATATGGTTAAAATACCTAAATGAAAAAGCTATTGAATAGCTTGCGGACAGCAGAAGAAAGCCGCGTTGTTTTGCTATCGGGGTGGGCGTTCCTATAAGGATGTGACGTCACGTGAAAGCTAGGAACCCTGGAGTCGACGGCAGACAGAACTGGTTTGAGGCTGCAGGCTGCGCGGCTGCGCTCATGACACCTCCATCTCGTTCTCCCCCTGGTGGTTGGTAACTGTCGTAGCTTAACGTACCGGTGGTTTAAAATGGCCGATCCCAAAAGCAACGCGTCTACACTACCGGTGGCACAAAATGCCCGCTCCCATACAACAACAAGAAAGTCTAGCGCGACATATGACGCACGCCACATTTATACCAGAAGCAATATATTTTATAAACCAGACTAGAGCTGCAAGATATTGGCCAAAATAGTAATCACGATTAATCATTAGTTTAAAGGGCAACTTATTCTACACATATACATATCATCTATCAGTCACATTACTTACATTTTTGTTGTGTATAGTATTTTTTTTATTGTGTTATGTTTTAAAATGCATACTGGGGGAGGGAATTTGGAGTAAGAATTCCATTCCAATGAAAAAGCTATTGACAGCAGAAGAAAGCCACATTGTTTTGCCCTCGGGGTGGGCGTTCCTATAAGGATGTGACGTCACGTGAAAGCTAGGAACCCTGGAGTCGACGGCTGGTTTGAGGCTGCAGGCTGCGCGGCTGCGCTCATGACACCTCCATCTCGTTCTCCCCCTGGTGGTTGGTAACTGTCGTAGCTTAACGTACCGGTGGTTTAAAATGGCCGATCCCAAAAGCAACGCGTCTCGACTACCGGTGCCACAAAATGCCCGCTCCCATAAAACAACGACAAAGTCTAACGCGACATATGACGCACGCCACATTTATACCAGACGCAATATATTTTATAAACCAGACTAGAGCTGCAAGATATTGGCCAAAATAGTAATCACGATTAATCATTAGTTTTAAGGGCAACTTCTTCTACACATATACATATCATCTTTCAGTCACTTTACTTTAATTTTTGTTGTGTATAGTATTTTTTTTATTGTGTTATGTTTTAAAATTCATACTGGGGGAGGGAATTTGGAGTAAGAATTCCATTGTACTTGTTGCATATGGAAAATGTTAACTAACTTGTCAAGTCAAGTTTATTGTCACTTCACAGTTTACACAAGTATAAACAGTGATTTGAAAATCGTATGTGCAATACCCGACGACAGACAGCAGTTATAAAATAAGTATATATATAATAAAAATAGAATAAAGTTAAAAAAAGATAAATAAAAATGCAATTTATAAAATGCAAAATATCGGCACAGAAAAGAGCAATATGTATATATAAATCAATGTAATGAAATATACATTGTTATATGGTTACATGGTTAGTGTATTCGATCTGTCCGGCATTTTGGCTAAACCTGGTTAAAATACCTAAATGAAAAAGCTATTGACAGCAGAAGAAAGCCACATTGTTTTGCCCTCGGGGTGGGCGTTCCTATAAGGATGTGACGTCACGGGAAAGCTAGGAATACTGGGCCTGTGGAAGAGAAAACACAACCCTAGCTTGTATCCTGTCCGGCATTTTGGCTAAACCTGGTTAAGACACCTAAATGAAAAAGCGTTCAAATGAACTTGCGGACAGCAGAAGAAAGCCGCGTTGTTTTGCCCTCGAGGTGGGCGTTCCTATAAGGATGTGACGTCACGTGAAAGCTAGGAACCCTGGAGTCGACGGCAGACAGAACTGGTTTGAGGCTGCAGGCTGCGCGGCTGCGCTCATGACACCTCCATCTCGTTCTCCCCCTGGTGGTTGGTAACTGTCGTAGCTTAACGTACCGGTGGTTTAAAATGGCCGATCCCAAAAGCAACGCGTCTACACTACCGGTGGCACAAAATGTCCACTCCCATACGACAACGCACCGCTATTGCGCACAGCTACCAGAGCAGAGGAAACAAACATGGCGCCGACCAGACGAAAGTTTTACCTGATTTTAAACAGAGAGATTTACAGTATGTGGCAGAACATTCTGGAGAGCGTTGACCCAAAGAGAATCAGATACTGGATAAGATTAGGCACAATTGTTATATTTGATATACCTGTGGTATGAGTGTATTGCATTGACATGATCGACGCTGATTCTTCTGTCAATATGAGCGTTATTCTGTATATTAAATGTATTGTGGTCGATATAATTAATACTACACATACTAATACATACTAATAAAAAATATTATTAAGAAAATAAAAAAGCAAGGTTTGAGAGGAAATTGTTGATTTATTAAACAGACCCTTACCTAACAGCACGCACAGAAGCCTATATACAATTGCTGGATTTTGACACAATTTGATATTTAATGTAAACCAAATTAAAATGCACTCAAGCAGCTAGATGCTACTACAAACGAGGTGGCATGCAATAAATCCACATCAATGAACACACGATAAAACACATGCTGTGATAAACATGCAAAAATGACACTTCACTCGATCCTTCTACCAGCTTAAATACCTGCTTCAAACTAGTGCTTGCAAGTGTTAGTGTTTACAAGTAACAAACAAATAATAAATAAAAGTAAACCCCTAAAAACAGCATACAACCATGAAAACAGCAAAACACCATAAAAACAGCAGCTGACAACCTGTGCAAAAGTTGCAGTGTGCAAACAGCTCCCAGTTAATGTCGGCGGGTCCATAGCCTCTTCCGTATGCAGTCTCTAACATTTAAACTCCTTTCATACCTCGATATCAGGGTGGCCCACACTTTTTAGGCTTGCAAGCTACTTTTAAAATGACCAGTTCAAAATTATCTACCTCAAAAAAAGTGCAGTAAATGTGTACCTTGCATTACTGCATGGACCCTTACAGCACAATTCAATATATGTATGGTCCCTTCCTTATTCTGATGATATGCACTGAATGGAGTCAGCCAGGGTTGCATAGTCAGGACAGTATGCTGGTAGCTAATCTCAAGCAGGCCTCTAAATGATCATCAGTCATGGTGGTACAGTGTTTGGACTTAATAATCTTCAAGATGGAAAAGGCTGACTTGCATAACTAATTACAGCCAACTAATGCAGTCAGTGAGGTTGCAAATTTTCTCATCTTTGGATACTTTTCCTCCATGAATAAGTTCCAAAACTGTCCATCCTGGGCACGTGACTTCAACTGAATGTCATCCTGTAGTGACAAGATCTCATCCTCCACTGGAGACAAGTTCACATTCCTTCCCTTGCTTCTCCAGTTCTGATCAGATGTTTTGGAAGTTCCCCAAATCATGGCGCTGCAGCTTTAAAGACAGCAGTTGTAGTCTTAGTTTGAAAGCATTAACTGAGCGGATCATGTTGATCCCAGTTTTGTATTTTCCTTGCAACTCCAGATTAAGCTCATTCATCATGTTTGTCAGATTGGTTAAAAAAGCCAAATCTAGCAGCCACTGATCTTCACTAAGTTCTTGGTATTCTGCATGCTTAGTGACAAGGAGAAAAATCCTTATCTCCGGGTAGAGCTCTCAAAATCTCTGCAAGAATTTGTCCTTACTCAGCCATTTGACATCGGTGTGTAGCAAGAGGTCAGTGTATGTGGCAGTCAGCCTCCTCAAGATACACGAAACAGCCGTCTTTGTAGAGATCTTCCCCAGATAGAACAGACGATTTTCATTGAAACATCCATGGTCTCTTTTATGTTTGGCATTTTTATTTATTTATAATTCTACCTCCCATTCCGCATGTGTCCCATTCCGAAGTGGTACGTTTCGGCTTCTTACTTGGTCCCGCTCCCGCACTCATTTTTATATCCCTTTTTTGCGACGTATTAAATTGGTATGCTAGGTCGCTATGCTAGCTTGAGATTTACATTAATGCTAGCATGTATTCTGTTTCTGTGTGGTGTGGACTACAAGATATACCTTACAAGTTGTTATGGTAACCTAATATAACAAAGTTATCAGCAACAGCCGATTAGCAACTATTTATGTCAATCAAGTGTCAATCGACGTCCCTGCCAGCGCTCAACTTTGAGGATGTGTCCATATAGCTTGTGTAGAATACCTCCCCTTAAATAATGAATACAGGTGTCGAAAGAAGGAAACAATATATCGCTCATGGTAGGCCTACAGTATCACAATGTCTTTATTGTCATTGTACAAGTACAACGAAATTGTCTAGCAACCATCACGACACTTAACATTTGAAATATATGATTACTTTTTAACTAAACTAAATAAAAAAGGTAAAAACAAGGTCAAATACAATTGTATATACATATACTGCGGTGGCCGTGGTATAATGAGAATATAACACGTTTCAAGTACTCCTGATTGCAAGGTTAATAGAACAAAATGCAACGCTTGTGATATAATGCAGACGGTTAAACCCCTCTATCCCTCCACCTGTTGTTGCCACTGACGCTGGTTGCGTCGGTACACGAAAACAAACCATGTCAGAACGATTACGTAAACACATGACTAAAGTCCAACAACTAAGATACTCAGTGTTTAGTTAACCTTTGATTAATTGTTCACTGCAAAGACATGTGTACTCTGATCGTTTCCATTATTTGCCCTCCTCGGCGACGGAGGCGCGTCCACAGCACAAATCCACTATCTTCTCCTCTCTGGGGTTTCTTTCTCGGTCGGGTTTCTAAAGAAACACAACCCTAGCCCTAGTCGGTTAGTGCATCCTATCGCACAACAACTGTCCGGCATTTTGGCTAAACCTGGTTAAAATACCAATGAAATATCAATGAAAAAGCTACAGAATAGCTGGCGACTGCAGAAGAAAGCCGCGTTGTTTTGCCCTCGAGGTGGGCGTTCCTATAAGGATGTGACGTCACGTGAAAGCTATGAACCCTGGAGTCGACGGCAGACAGAACTGGTTTGAGGCTGCAGGCTGCGCGGCTGCGCTCATGACACCTCCATCTCGTTCTCCCCCTGGTGGTTGGTAACTGTCGTAGCTTAACGTACCGGTTGTTTAAAATGGCCGATCCCAAAAGCAACGCGTCTACACTACCGGTGGCACAAAATGCCCGCTCCCATAAAACAACAAGACTACCGCGTGCCGACCCGAAGACAATCAGATACTGGATAAAATGAGGCACTATTGTTATATTTTATATACCTGTGGTATTAGTGTACTGCAGAGACCTGATCTAACTGTGTTCTTCTGTCTATATTAGCGTTATTCAGTTTAGTATATGAATTGTGGTCGATTGTTTTTGAAAATTAAATGCTATGAAATTACCTCGAGGTTATTTCATCATTTTTTTTTTAAAACGAAAAAGATATATTTCGTTTTAAAAAATAATATGACGGGAAATTGTTGATGTCCGAATATTTCTGACCATGTCCGAGTTTTGCCCTCGAGGTGGGCGTTCCTAAAATGATGTGACGTCACGTGAAAGCTAGGAACCCTGGAGTCGACGGCAGACATATTTGAGGCTGCCGCTGCACAATTGTTATACATGTGGAATAAGTGAACTGCAGTGACGTGATCGACGTTTGTTGTTCTGTTCTTCTATTAAATGAGTTGTGGTCGATCGTTTTTGAAAATGAAATGCTATTTAATAAGCTTAATTAATAAAAAAAAGTATAATATGACGGATGATGATGATGTCCGAATTGTGACCATGTCCATCTTCATGACGGACGACGATAAATTATAGCGCGCGACCTCTGACTCACGCACATTTATACCAGACGCTATATCTGGTATAAACCAGACTAGAGCTTCAAGGTTGTGGCCAAAACGATAATAACGATTATTTTTTATAAATACTAGGATAACGATTAATCATTAATTTTAGGGGCAACGTCCTTTTGCTCATAGTTTTCAGTCACGTGACTGGCGGGGAGCCCTAGATGGGTTCAACATAGGATGTTTTTTACAGAACTGCATCGCAGGCCTTTCAAATTCCCATCCGTTACAATTAAGCCACGACTTTTTAGATGACGTCTAAAAAAGAAAAACAAATACAGTATATGTGAAGAAATTGTACTTGTTGGGCACTTGCGTATGCGATGCATACAGCACCCGCTGCAGTAGTTCAATCATATGAACAGCGACGGCCCTGCTAGAGCCCACTTCGGCAAAGTGTACATGTACAGTATCTTGTGTACAATACCTCCCCTTAAATAATGAATACAGGTGTCGAAAGAAGCAACCAATATATTGCTCATGTTAGGCCTACAGTATCACAATGTATTTTCTGTTATTGTACAAGTACAACGAAATTGTCTAGCAACCATCACGACACAACATTTGAAATATATGATTACTTTTAAACTAAACTAAATAGAAAGGTAAACAAAAGGTCAAATACAATTGTATATACATATACTGCAGTGGCAATAGTATAATGAGAATATAACACGTTTCAAGTACTCCTGATTGCTAGATTAATATAACATAATGCAACGCTTATGATACAATGCAGACGGTTAAACCCCTCTATCCCTCCACCTGTTGTTGCCACTGACGCTGGTCGCGTCAGTCCACGAAAACAAACCATGTCAGAACGATTACGTAAACACATGACTAAAGTCCAACAACTAAGATACTCAGTGTTTAGTTAACCTTTGATTAAATGTTCACTGCAAAGACATGTGTACTCTGATCGTTTCCATTCTTTGCCCTCCCCGGGGACAGAGGCGTGTCCACAGCACAAATCCACTATCTTCTCCTCTCTGGGGTCACGTGAAAGCTAGGAACCCTGGAGTCGACGGCAGACAGAACTGATTTGAGGCTGCAGGCTGCAGGCTGCGCTCATGACACCTCCATCTCGTTCTCCCCCTGGTGGTTGGTAACTGTCGTAGCTTAACGTACCGGTGGTTTAAAATGGCCGATCCCAAAAGCAATGCGTCTCGACTACCGGTGCCACAAAATGCCCGCTCCCATACAACGAGAAAGTCTAGCGCGACATATGACGCACGCCACATTTATACCAGACGCAATATATTTTATAAACCAGACTAGAGCTGAAAGATATTGGCCAAAATAGTAATCACGACTAATCATTAGTTTTAAGGGCAACTTCTTCTACACATATACATATCATCTATCAGTCACATTTTTATTGTGTTATGTTTTAAAATTCATACTGGGGGAGGGAATTTGGAGTAAGAATTCCATTGTAGTTGTTGCATATGGAAAATGTTAACTAACGTGTCAAGGCCACTGACGCTGGTTGCGTCGGTCCACGAAAACAAACCATATCAGAACGATAACGTAAACACATGACTAAAGTCCAACAACTAAGATACTGAGTGTTTAGTTAACCTTTGATAAAATGTTCACTGTTAACACATGTGTAATCTGATGGTTTCCATTATTTGCCCCACTCGGCGACAGAGGCGCGTCCACAGCACAAATCCACAATCTTCTCCTCTATGGGGTTTCTTTTTCGGTCGGGTTTCTAAAGAAACACAACCCTAGCTTGTCTCCTCGTCGGTTAGTGCATCAGGTCGCACAACAACTGTCCGGAATTTTGGCTAAACCTGGTTAAAATATCTCAATGAAAAAGCTATTGAATAACTGGCGGACTGCAGAAGAAAGCCGCGTTGTTTTGCCCTGGAGGTGGGCGTTCCTATAATGATGTGACGTCACGTGAAAGCTAGGAACCCTGGAGTCGACGGCAGACAGAACTGGTTTGAGGCTGCAGGCTGCGCGGCTGCGCTCATGACACCTCCATCTCGTTCTCCCCCTGGTGGTTGGTAACTGTCGTAGCTTAACGTACCGGTGGTTTAAAATGGCCGATCCCATAAGCAACGCGTCTACACTACCGGTGCCACAAAATGCCCGCTCCCATACAACAACGCGCCTGACGGACAACGAGAGAGTCTAGCGCGACCTCTGACTCACTCACATTTATACCAGTCGCTATATATTTTATAAACCAGACAAGAGCTTCAAGATTATGACCTCTTTAAAAAAAGAAAGAACAATATGTGAACAAACTGTACGTTTTGGGCACATGCGATCCATATACAGCACCGCTGCAATATTTCAATCACTATGAACAGCGACGTCCCAGCTAGAGCCCACTTTAGCGATGTATACATACATATATTTTGTCAAATTCATCCCCTTAAATAACAAATACACTTGAAAGTAGGAAACAATATATCGCTGATGGTACAGTATCAAAATGTCTTTATTATCATTGTACAGTCATTGTACAAGTACAACGACATTGTCTAGCTGTTATCACGACACTCAACATTTAAAAAATATTATTTTAAACCAAAATGAACAGGTAAAAACGTCAAACACAATTGTATATAAATAAAGTCTGTGGCAATAGTTTAATTGGAAAACAACAAGTTTCAAGTTCTCCTGATTGCTAGGTTAATATAACGCTTGTGATACAATGCAGACGGTTAAACCCCTCTATCCCTCCACCTGTTGTTGCCACTGACGCTGGTTGCGTCGGTACACGAAAACAAACCATGTCAGAACGATTACGTAAATACATGACTAAAGTACTAAAACTAATATACTCAGTGTTTAGTTAACCTTTGATTAAATGTTCACTGCAAAGACATGTGTACTCTGATGGTTTCCATTCTTTGCCCTCCCCGGAGACAGAGGCGCGTCCACAGCACAAATCCACAATCTTCTCCTCTCTGGGGTTTCTTTCTCGGGCGGTTTTCTTAAGAAACACAACCCTAGCTTGTCTCCTCGTCGGTTAGTGTATTCGATCACACAACAACTGTCACAATACCTAAATGAAAAAGCTATTGTGAATAGCTGGCGGACTGCAGAAGAAAGCCGCGTTATTTTGCCCTCGAGGTGGGCGTTCCTATAAGGATGTGACGTCACGTGAAAGCTAGGAACCCTGGAGTCGACGGCAGACAGAACTGATTTGAGGCTGCAGGCTGCGCGGCTGCGCTCATGACACCTCCATCTCGTTCTCCCCCTGGTGGTTGGTAACTGTCATAGCTTAACGTACCGGTGGTTTAAAATGGCCGATCCCAAAAGCAACGCGTCTTGACTACCGGTGGCACAAAATGCCCGCTCCCATAAAACAAAGCGCCTGACAACGAGAGAGTCTAGCGCGACCTCTGACGCACGCACATGTATACCAGTCGCTATATCTTGTATAAACAAGCTTCAAGATTATGGACAAAATGGTAATCCAGATAATTATTTATCAACATTGAGATCACGATTATTCATTCATGTTGTAGTGAAATGATCCAAAGGCGCCGATACCGCTTCGGAGCCGGAGCACCCACGGAGATTACCGAGCACCCACGGAGATTGCCGAGCATCCACATGCGCCAGTGGTGGCCAAATTTACATTGATTTGATGTCAAACTTCATGGTTGGTGCTGGATTGGATCATCCATAAGGACTGCGCTGATGTGATTGGTTATTTATCTTTCAGTCCCCTGCTCCTAACCCTAACCACCAATCACAGAACGTTTCTCCGGACGATAGAGCATAATTTACCAAACTCCACATGGCCCTTCATACGTTGCGCTTGCATGTCAGATTAACCGCCAATGTAGAGCAAGGCTGGCTGGAAATTTCCAAAATTGACAAATGTGATAAAAAAAATACCCCAAAAGCAAGGGATGCTACAATTTCCACCAGTGCTACTTCCAGTTCCACCAGTGCAGTCATCTAACGTTAGTAACAACCGTAAGGAAGATAATGACAATCACAGCATTGAAGATGTACGGAAAAAGGGACGGTCTTATCAGACTAGTTGGAAAATAAAATTCCTGTGGAAATCCTATGCCACAAAAAACAAGGTATTGTGTGAGGTTTGCACTACAGCTAAAAACATGAATGCCCCGCTTCCATCAACAACACATGATCAAGAATATTTTAAAGGTTTAGTACAAGATGGCTTTTCCAGCTTGTCTAGTTGGTGGCATTGATTATTACTTTCCGTGCGTTTCATGGTGTGTTTCGTTAGTTCAACTTTTGAAATCCAATCATATTTGTTTTATTAATGGCTTTGTAGTGATCAAGGAACGAGTGGAGCTGTCTGCTGAAAGTTATTTCACGGCTTGACTCTAAGCGCCTGCGTGTGTGTGTGTTCGCGGTTAATTTCCTATGGCGCTGAAATGCATGCGTGACTACTTTTTCCAAATCCATAAGGAAAAAAGTAATGCAGGCTATGGTTTTGCATAAAGTTTATCTTGGGCGTCGAGCATTCAACTTTTTAGAGCACCCACCAGCAGTAACATACATCGGCGCCTATGGGTACTCGTACTTTGTTCAACGCAGTAGACGGAACACTAAATAAAAGGGACAGCGTTCTATATACACATGACAATTCCCCTTTTTTAAACGTTTTCAAAAACAAACAAGTAGCATGTAAACAGTCAATAACTGATATAATATTCCATTAGGCTTATCTTGTCACGAGTGGATCGTTCGGTGGGACCCAGAACGCAGACCAAGACACAGTGGAGCTATAACAGAGCTTTATTTCACACAAACACAACACAAGAGAGTAATCAGGGACAGTCCAGGGGTCTGGATACCGGGAGGTCGATCCGCGAAGTACCGGCAGGTAGTAGACCGGCGAGTAGTCCGGGATGGGGAAGGAGTCTGGATACCGGGAGGTCGGAGTAGCGACAGGTACCAGACAGACGGATGGTCAGGGATGAGCAAGAAGTCTAGTAGACCGGGTCCACAAAATACCCGCTCCCATACAACAATGCTGAAGATATAACCTCCTCGATGAACAATCATTTATTTAACAAAGATGAAGAAACCAATCTGTGAACATAAAAGCAGTAACATACAATATAAGACAATGCAATACAGTAACACAACAATATTGACAACATGTGAATATAACGAGTCCAAACGATGAGTGGCTAACGCAGCGAGGCATAGGTTAAAAACAACTACCATCGCCGAGTTCCGGGTACGCCCCTTTCTGGCTTTACTCGTCCACCAATCCTGGGGCAGAGTGCGTTCAGTGGTACACTCTGCCCCCCCCCCCAGTCCGGGGATCTACCGGCCAGCGTAGATGGACGGACTAAAATCTACATCCAATGACCGGTCTCGGGTTCGTAACGTCTCGGTGCCCGGCGCGTGCGGCCCGGACCCGGGGATTGTGGTATAGGTGCCTGCGACTGCGGGACTTGCGCCTGTGGCGAGGGGACGGCTGGGCCCGGCCCCTCACTGGCATGTGGGACGCTCAGGGGTCTATCGTGCAAGGGGGACCCCCCTAACAAGGCGCCTCCGCACACGATGGTGGGAAGTCATCCGCAGGCACGTCGCTAGGGAGCGGCATCTTCCCTGAACGATGCGGGGGCGCCGACGCTGGGAGAGATGGGGTTGCTGGAGGAAGCGCTGTCGGCTGCTGCGTGATGGAAGGGGTGGCCGGCGTATACGCCCGGAGGAAGCGGCGGTTGCTTAGTGTCAGGCGGCCGGACCCGTCTACCTTTACACGGTACTGGTCGTGGTCCGGCGATTCAACTATCACTCCCGATCTGTCCCACTTGGTTGGGCTAGCACCCTGCTGGTTCTGAATAAATAACCTTTCACCAATCACTACTGGCCGCAGTGGTCTTGAGTGCGCCTTCGTGCCGACCCAAAGGGAATCAGATACTGGATAAAATTAGGCACAATTGTTATATTTGATATACCTGTGATATTAGTGTTCTGCAGTGACATGATCTAACTTTGTTATTCTGTCTATATTAGCGTTATTCTGTATAGTATATGTATTGTGGTCGATTGTTTTAGAAAATTCAATGCTGTGAAATAACCTACTTCGTTTTAAAAAAACAACATGACGGGAAAACATTTATGATGTCCGAATATTTCTAACCATGTTCGTGTTTTGCCCTCGAGGTGGGCGTTCCTAAAATTATGTGACGTCACGTGAAAGCTAGGAACCCTGGAGTCGACGGCAGACAGATTTGAGGCTGCCGCTGCACAATTGTTATACCTGTGGAATAAGTGTACTGCAGTGACGTGATCGACGTTTGTTCTTCTGTCAATATTAGCGTTATTCTGTATATTAAATGTTTTGTGGTCGATCGTTTTTGAAAATGAAATGCTATTTAATAAGCTTCATTCATTAAAAAATGTCCAACAACTTAAATACTGAGTGTTTAGCTGACCCTTAATGTTCAAAGACATGTGCACTCTGATGGTTTCCATTATTTGCCCCACTTGGCGACGGAGGCGCGTCCACAGCACAAATCCACAATCTTCTCCTCTCTGGGGTTTCTTTCTCGGTCGGGTTTCTAAAGAAACACAACCCTAGCTTCCACCTCCATCTCGTTCTCCCCCTGGTGGTTGGTAACTGTCGTAGCTTAACGTACCGGTGGTTTAAAATGGCCGATCCCAAAAGCAACGCGTCTACATTACCGGTGCCACAAAATGACCGCTCCCATACAACAACGCGTCTACCGACCCGAAGGGACTCAGATACTGGATACAATTAGGCACTATGGTTATATTTGGTATACCTGTGGTATAAGTGTTCTGCAGAGACCTGATCTAACTTTGTTCTTCTGTCTATTAGCGTTATTCTGTATAGTATATGTATTGTGGTCGATTGTTTTTTTTAATTAAATGCTATGAAATAACCTCGAGGTTATTTCATCATATTATTTTTCTAAATAGATCTATTTTGTTTAAAAAAAAGAATATGACTGAGGAACAAATTGATGATATCCGAATATTTCTGACCATGTCCGTGTTTTGCCCTCGAGGTGGGCGTTCCTAAAATGATGTGACGTCACGTGAAAGCTAGGAACCCTGGAGTCGACGGCAGACAGAACTGGTTTGATGCTGCCGCTGCACAATTGTTATACCTGTGGAATAAGTGTACTGCAGTGACGTGATCGACGTTTGTTCTTCTGTCAATATTAGCGTTATTCTGTATATTAAATGTTTTGTGGTCGATCGTTTTTGGACCATGTCCATCTTCATGTCCATCTTCCATCTTCATAACGCGACCTCTGACGCACGCACATTTATACCAGACGCTATATCTGGTATAAACCAGACTAGAGCTTCAAGGTTGTGGCCAAAACGATAATCACGATTATTTTTTATCAATACTAGGATCACGATTATTCATTAATTTTAGGGGCAACGTCCTTTTGTACGTGTTGTTCACTTGCGATGCATACAGCAGCCGCTGCAGTATTTCAATCACGATGAACAGCGACGGCCCTGCCAGAGCCCACTTCGGCAAAGTGTACATGTACATGTACATGTACACTATCTGTGATACTGTATGCATTGTAAGGGCCATGCGTGTTGAGGCGACCAAAAGGCATTGCCAGGAATGCAACCCCCTGGGGTTGCCGGAGATGCGACCAACAGATGTGGCCAGGAATACGACCCCCCTCCCCGGGGGTTTGACTCAAACCCCCGGGGAGGGGGGTCGTTTTTTACAAGCTCAAACCGTTTGAGCTTGTAAACTTGTGACGTGACAATGAAGACACCGTGACCAACCAGAGTAGTGGATACTGGTTGTACCTCTCAGACCAATAGTATTAGTTGATGTTTGTTTACTTTGACCAATAGGAGTAGTCGATGTTTATGATGCTATTTTCTAAATAATGTGTGTCAAAGGAGCGCGTCGCCAGTCTGCGAATTGGCACGGTAGGCTCCATCTTGCTGCAGTAGATGCTTTCACTTGATGCTTTTGTTCAATAAAGATATTGAACTTATTATCCGGACCTCTCTTAAAGATTCTTATTTCCACCCGAGTAGAAATTATACTACATACAGTATCTTGTGTAGAATACCTCCCCTTAAATAATGAATACAGGTGTCGAAAGAAGCAAACAATATATCGCTCATGGTAGGTCTACAGTATCACAATGTCTTTATTGTCATTGTACAAGTACAACAAAATTGTCTAGCAACCATCACGACACTTAACATTTGATATATATGATTACTTTTTAACTAAACTAAATACTTGCTAGGTTAATATAACATAATGCAACGCTTGTGATATAATGCAGACGGTTAAACCCCTCTATCCCTCTATCCCTGACGCTGGCTGCGTCAGTCCACGAAAACGGACCATGTCAGAACTATTACGAAAACACATGAAACACTCAGTGTTTAGTTAACCTTTTGTAGAGTATTAGGTAATTTACGTCCTTATACCTACTGTGAGCATATATTGTTCTGTTATATGTATTACGGTAGGATTCTAATTGGAAATGACGTCACCACGTCAAGGTGTACATCCTCGCGCAGTCGCAGTCCTCATGGCATGTTCGTGTAAGCCAACCCAAATAAATATGCCGGATAGGCTAAAGATATGAATGTGTCCCGCCTACTTCGTATCCTACGCAAGGAACAGCTGAGTATCCACTCTACTGCTCTACAGGTTATGGGCCCAGCAAAGGACACGAAGAGGATATACCGTCGTAAGACTTTGGCGTGAGGCAAATAGCACGCGGAAGCTAAAAGGCTAACTAGCAAGTCAAGCGTTAGCAACATGGCAAGCCGAACGACGAGTCGAATCAGCTCATATTCGACGGGAATGAAGAAAAATATGGACACTGGGAGACCAGGTTTTTGGGCCACTTACACACGTTGAAGTTAAAAGAGACAATTCTGCGGGGACCACCCGGTAATAGCACAGGTGAGTTGGCAGCCGACGCGAAGAAAAACGTGGACTGTTATGCAGAGCTGATACGGCTAATAGATGACAAGAGTTTGTCACTGATCATGCATGAGGCATCAGACAACGGAAGAGAAGCCCTGACAATTCTGAGAGAACATTATGCCGGCAAGGGAAAGCCCCGCATCATAAGCTTATATGCATCACTGACCAAGCTTCGTATGACAAGTGATGAAAGCGTAACAGACTACATGATAAGAGCGGAGACCACCATGACAGCCCTGAGAGATGCAGGTGAAGTTATGAGCGACGGATTGACCATAGCGATGATCCTGAACGGGCTAGCGGACTGGTTTAAGCCGCTAGCTGTACATGTAACCCAGAATGAGGATCAAGTCACGCTCACAGATGAGAAGAGAAGACTGCGAAATTATGAACAAACAGAAAAGATGAACGCAGCAGAGTCAACAGACAACGTAATAAAAACATATGTGAGACAAGGTCGGGGACCCACCAAGGCCTATGCAAACGACCGAAGGAGTGAAGACGCCAGCTTGATGTGTTACAAGTGCGGCACAAAAGGTCACAGGGCAAAAGACTGTTGAGGAAAGACGTGGTGCCGCAACTGCAAAAGCAACACACATCAAGACTCAACATGCCGGCGAAAAGAGCAACATGATCGTCATGATGGTGTCCGGAAAATTTCCGAAGAGAAGAGCGCTGCAGATTTTCTCTTCAAAGCAAGAAACATAGACAGCAGGAACCAACCAGTCCAGACGAGAGGCCTCATGGTGGACGCTGGTGCGACATCTCATATCATCAATGACATCAGGAAATTCAAGAGCTTCGACAACACGTTCCAGGCCGGAACGCATTCAGTGGAGCTGGCAGACGGGACCAAATGCAGCGGAGTCGCATAGCAAAGGGGAGATGCTGTGGTGAGCCTCTTCGATGACACTGGACAACAGTTCAGCGCAATGCTAAGTGGAGCATTGTATATGCCTTCTTACCCTCAAGACATCTTCTCGGTCGCAACAGCAACAGCCAAAGGAGCAACCATCATCTTTAAGAAAGGTGAAAGCGTCATGATAAGCAATGACGGCACAAGGTTTGACATCCATGAGTATGGTAAATTGTATTACCTTCACACAGTTGATGAAAATCTGGATAAATGTAATGGTTGTCATGACATGCAAACCTGGCATGAAATTCTGGGCCATTGTAATTATGAAGATGTGCAAAAATGACAAGAAGTAGTAGAAGGTATGGAGATAAAAGGTAGGGCGATAAGGCCACTCCAGCTATGTGAAATATGTACGCAAGGCAAGTTCACTCAGACGAGAAACAAAGACCCAGATAGGAGAGCAGAGGAACCCCTACAGTTAGTGCATACTGACCTAGCCGGTCCTATGCAAACAGAGTCCATTGATGGACATAAATATGCACAGTCGTTTACCGAAGATTACTCTAGCGCTGTATTTGTATACTTCCTCAAATCCAAAAGCGACACAATACAGGCTACTGAAAGGTTCCTAGCGGACATGGCACCATATGGAAAAGTAAAATGAGTACGATCAGATAACGGAACAGAATTGACAAGCAGGGGCTTCCAAGCTGTTAACCAAGAACAGGGTTAGGCATGAAACGTCAGCGCCTTATCCTCCTCACCAAAACGCCACTGCAGAGAGAGGCTGGCCAACACTATGAAATGGGCAGATGTATACTGTTGGAAAGCAATTTACCAAATAAGCTATGGAATTATGCTATCCAGACAGTGGCCCATGTAAGGAACAGGTGCTATAACAGACGCACAAAACAAACCCCATACCAAACGTTGACAGGCAGAAAGCCAAACGTGTCTAAAATGCAGAAGTTTGGGTGTGAGTGTTTCACATACAGACAGGAAAAGGGAAAGCTTGACTCAAAGTGCGACCCGAGGTGTTTTCGTAGGCTATGACAAAAACAGCCCAGCCTACTTGGTGTATGACCCAAGTACAGAGAGGGGAAAGAAACACCGGCTGGTCCAATGTGTGACTAAGACAGCTCAAGAAAAAGAAACCCAAACGCAAGAGTCAAACACCGAGCATGGTGACGAGGAGGTACACCTTAGGGCGAGTAGCAACAAAGACAATATTGCTAACTAAAAAGTAGAAAGTGTACATGAGCAAGGTGTTCAGAGGGGTATTTCTGTGGCTGTACTTGAACGTACTGACCAAGCACAGCTGGATATGGTCAGCAGTGAAACGGTGACAAGAAGGAACCCACCTAGGAGCAAGAGAAAGCCAGTTTACCTGGACGATTTCATGACTGAGGACACTGAGGACACTGAGGACACTGAGGACAAGCTACAAACTTGTCGATTTTTGTTATAGAGCTGCTTGTGATATCCCTCAAACCTACCAGGAGGCTATAACATCAGCCAAATCAAAGCAGTGGAAAAATGCCATGGATGAGGAAATAAAATCACTAGAGGAAAATGAAATGATTTGCTTTTACCACTTTGCCACCCGGCAAAAGGCCAGTGGGGGGTAGATGGGTGTACGCTGTAAAAAGTGACATTGATGAAGCAGACAAATTCAAAGCGAGATTTGTTGCAAAGGGCTATAGCCAGAAAAAGGGGACTGACTATGAGGAGACATTCTCACCTACAGCTGACATGACAAGTGTAAGAGTGGTCATACAAAAAGCAGCACGGGAGAATCTCATTCTACATCAAATGGATGTCAAAACAGCCTATTTGCACGCACCGATAGACTTTGAGATCTATATTGAGCAACCAGAGGGTTACGAGAAAAAGTCTCATACAGGTGAAGAGCTGGTATGTAGGTTACAGAAATCACTGTATGGTTTAAAACAATCAGGCAGGAACTGGAATGTAATCTTACATGCATGCTTAACTGATAATGGTTTTGTGCAAAATCCGGCTGACCACTGTGTATATACAAGAGAGAAACACGATGACAAGGTTATTATGATCATATGGGGCTGACCACTGTGTATATACAAGAGAGAAACACGATGACAAGGTTATTATGATCATATGGGGCTGACCACTGTGTATATACAAGAGAGAAACACGATGACAAGGTTATTATGATCATATGGGGCTGACCACTGTGTATATACAAGAGAGAAACACGATGACAAGGTTATTATGATCATATGGGGCTGACCACTGTGTATATACAAGAGAGAAACACGATGACAAGGTTATTATGATCATATGGGGCTGACCACTGTGTATATACAAGAGAGAAACACGATGACAAGGTTATTATGATCATATGGGGCTGACCACTGTGTATATACAAGAGAGAAACACGATGACAAGGTTATTATGATCATATGGGGCTGACCACTGTGTATATACAAGAGAGAAACACGATGACAAGGTTATTATGATCATATGGGGCTGACCACTGTGTATATACAAGAGAGAAACACGATGACAAGGTTATTATGATCATATGGGGCTGACCACTGTGTATATACAAGAGAGAAACACGATGACAAGGTTATTATGATCATATGGGGCTGACCACTGTGTATATACAAGAGAGAAACACGATGACAAGGTTATTATGATCATATGGGGCTGACCACTGTGTATATACAAGAGAGAAACACGATGACAAGGTTATTATGATCATATGGGGCTGACCACTGTGTATATACAAGAGAGAAACACGATGACAAGGTTATTATGATCATACGGGTGGACCATCTAATAATAGCAGCGAGTAACGAAAAAATACTGAAAGATGTAAAAGAGATGCTTACCGCTAGATTTAAAATGAAAGACTTGACTGAGACACTTCCTAGGTATTGACTTTAACCAGACAGATGGTTGTATCAAAATGTCACAGGGAAGATATGTGAACAAAGTACTAGAGAGGTTTGACATGCAGGACTGCAAACCGAGGGAAACCCCCTGTGAGCAAAAGCTAGAATACACCAAAAATGCTATAAAAATGGAAGAACCCAAAAAGTACAGGGAGGCAGTAGGGAGCTTCATCTACCTATCCACATGCACTCGACCTGACTTAAGCTTTGTAGTGAGCAAGCTATCTCAACACTTCACTGAGCCAACTGAAGAACATTGGCTCACAGTAAAACATGTACTCAGGTACCTAAAAGGAACAACAGAGAAAGAGTTATGCTTCAGGAAAAATGACAAAGAAGGGCTAGGCCTACGGGTATACACCATGCTGATTGGGCAGTGGATGTGACTGACAGGCGCAGCACAACAGGTTACTGTGCCGGTCTCAGTGAGAACACCTCATTGATCTCGTGGAAGACAAGAAAACAGCCAACAGTGGCTCTTTCTACATGTGAAGCAGAATACATGTCCCTGGCTTCAGCCATGCAGGAATGCCTCTACTTAGAGCAACTACTCAAAGGTATAGATAAATACCAATATGCACAGACAAAAGTCTATGAGGATAATCAAGGTTCTCTAGCTCTAGCTAAGAACCCTGTGAGCAGGCAGAGATGCAAACACATTGACATCAGGTATCATTTCATAAGGGAAATTGTAAATGGAGGAAATGTGATTTTGGAGAATTGTCCTACTGAGCAAATGATTGCAGATGTGTTGACAAAACCTGTAACCAGACTAAAGCTAAAGAAATTTGCCAGAGACATGTTTGGTACTTCAAGTGAGTAACAGCAAGTTCACATTGTTAAGACATAAAGAAAATTGTTTGCTTTATTGTTTTGTTATTGGTGAACTCAGTAAGCTAAGAACGAGTGGGGGTGTAGAGTATTAGGTCATTTACGTCCTTATACCTACTGTGAGCGTATATTGTTCTGTTATATGTATTACGGTAGGATTCTAATTGGAAATGACGTCACCACGTCAAGGTGTACATCCTGGCGCTGCCGCGCAGTCGCAGTCTGTCTGTGATCACCTCATGGCATGTTCGTGTAAGCCAACGCAAATAAATATGCCGGATAGGCTAAAGATATGAATGTGTCCCGCCTACTTCGTATCCTACGCAAGGAACAGCTGAGTATCCACTCTACTGCTCTACACCTTTGATTAAATATTCACTGCAAAGACATGTGTACTTTGATGGTTTCCATTATTTGCCCTCCTCGACGACGGAGGCGCGTCCACAGCACAAATCCACTATCTTCTCCTCTCTGGGGTTTCTTTCTCGGTCGGGTTTCTAAAGAAACACAACCCTAGCTTGTCCCCTCGTCGGTTAGTGGTTTCGATCACACAACAACTGTCACAATACCTAAATAAAAAAGCTATTGAATAGCTGGCGGACTGCAGAAGAAAGCCGCGTTGTTTTGCCCTCGAGGTGGGCGTTCCTATAAGGATGTGACGTCACGTGAAAGCTCGGAACCCTGGAGTCGACGGCAGACTGGTTTGAGGCTGCGCTCATGACACCTCCATCTTGTTCTCCCCCTGGTGGTTGTAACTGTCGTAGCTTAACGTACCGGTGGTTTAAAATGGCCGATCCCATAAGCAACGCGTCTACACGACCGGTGCCACAAAATGCCCGCTCCCATACAACAACGCGAAAGTCTAGCGCGACATATGACGCACGCCACATTTATACCAGACGCAATATATTTTATAAACCAGACTAGAGCTGCAAGATATTGGCCAAAATAGTAATCACGATTAATCATTCGTTTTAAGGGCAACTTCTTCTATACATATCATCTATCAGTCACATTACTTTAATTTTTGTTGTGTATAGTATTTTTTTTATTGTGTTATGTATTGCATATGTTTGAATTAATTCATACTGGGGGAGGGAATTTGGAGTAAGAATTCCATTGTAGTTGTTGCATATGGAAAATGTTAACTAACTTGTCAAGGCCACTGACGCTGGTTGCGTCGGTCCACGAAAAAAACAAACGTCAGAACGATTGCGAAAACACATGACTAAAGTCCAACAACTAAGATACTGAGTGTTTAGTTAACCTTTGATTAAATGTTCACTGTTAACATGTGTACTCTGATGGTTTCCATTATTTGCCCCACTCGGCGACGGAGGCGCGTCCACAGCACAAATCCACAATCTTCTCCTCTCTGGGGTTTCTTTCTCGGTCGGGTTTCTAAAGAAACACAACCCTAGCTTGTCTCCTCGTCGGTTAGTGCATCCGATCACACAACAGCTGTCCGGCATTTGGGCTACATATGGTTAAAATACCTCAATGAAAAAGCTATTGACAGCAGAAGAAAGCCACATTGTTTTGCCCTCGAGGTGGGCGTTCCTATAGGGGTGTGACGTCACGTGAAAGCTAGGAACCCTGGAGTCGACGGCTGGTTTGAGGCTGCAGGCTGCGCGGCTGCGCTCATGACACCTCCATCTCGTTCTCCCCCTGGTGGTTGGTAACTGTCATAGCTTAACGTACCGGTGGTTTAAAATGGCCGATCCCAAAAGCAACGAGTCTACACTACCGGTGGCACAAAATGCCCGCTCCCATAAAACAACGCGACTACTGCGTGCCGCAACACAGAGAAGAGAAAACAAACAGCTTTAATAATTATTAATTAAATAACCCTTTATTTCATTACAAATATATATATGACGGGTAATAATTGATGATGTCCGAATATTTCTGACCATGTCCGAGTTTTGCCCTCGAGGTGGGCGTTCCTAAAATGATGTGACGTCACGTGAAAGCTAGGAACCCTGGAGTCGACGGCAGACATATTTGATGCTGCCGCTGCACAATTGTTATACCTGTGGAATAAGTGTACTGCAGTGACGTGATCGACGTTTGTTCTTTTGTCAATATTAGCGTTATTCTCTATATAAAATATATTGTGGTCGATTGTTTTAGAAAATAAATTGCTAATAAATAAGCTTTACTTGACAGATTTTGACAGAAACAAACAAATGCACTGAATGCACCTGTTTCTTGGAACCAGGGAACTAAGCTTATCAGAGAAGGGAAGCCAACAAGCTATGTACTACTTGTTATGTCTCGTTAGGTTTCATGTTTTATTAAGGCATTTTTGTCTTGTCTCCCACTTCCTATTTTATTTTGGTACTCACCTTTTGTGTCTCATTCCAGGTCCCTTGACTCCCTAACCTTTTGTGTGTGTGTGTGTGTGTGTGCCTGCCCTCCGCAGCGTCAGCCCCGCCCCTGATTGTTTCCACCTGTTCCTTGTTACCTCATGTTTAATTTCTCCAGTTTCCCCTTGTCTGGTGCCAGTTTGTCTTGTCCTGTCGTGATGTAAGTAGTGTACCAGTGGTTTTCTCACTTGTTTCAAGCATGATTCATGCTCCTGAGTTTTTGTTCCAGTAAGTTTTGTTCCTCATTTTGCGAGTGATTTTCAGATTTTTTTTGTGATAGTTAGTTTTGCATATATATATGCATATATATATACTGTATATATATGTATATATATATATATATATATATATATATATATATATACATATACATATATATATACACACCTATAATTCTGCACATATCTCATACCTACTCTATACGTTATTTTATACCTGTTTTTAGTAGTACTTTTTTAGAAGACTGTTTACATATTATTCAACAACTGTACTTACATACGTACATTTACACTATGGTTAGATGCCAAATTATTTACGCTGTACTGTACTTGTGCTGTGCAATGACAATACAGTTTAATCTAATCTCTAATCTAATCTAGATGGCAAACATGGCATCAACTATCGACAACCAAGATGGAACAGTCACATCTGCGAGTGACGTGAAAACTCTTAGATGTGTTGTTTGCTGCAAGCACACTTAAGCAAAGTGTCTCAAACTATCAACTGCTCAGTGTAATATAACTCAGAGGGTGGATCTAATGTGGATCTGTGGCGAAAGTTACAGGGAGGATGTAAGCAAAGCCCTACGACGTGGGAGAGCTCCTGACAGCCCCCAGACTCCGGTTGCTGAGCAAATTAGGCACACTTGAAGCTTCCATCAAGGAACAGACAGTACAACATGACAAAATGTTTAGAGGGCCTTGTTAACAAGATATTAGACTCTGGACTCTACACCAACTGATGAAACATCTGATGGAGCTATGGACGGATGTTGTTCAAAGGCGTACACAGCAGACCAAAATCATAATGAAAACAGCCCTGAACAAATGTATAAAGGATGAGAAATCAGAGGAAAGGAGGGTGCGAGGTATAAAAATCCATCACCTGAAAGAATCAAGCCACAAAAATAAGGAAGAGGAGCAGAAAAGTGACAAGCTTGTATTCAACACATTGTCAAAAAACGAACTCGGCCTGGAGGTCCAGGCAGCACAGATAATACGAGAAGAAAGAAGATGGCAAAGCAAGACCATTCTTATTAGTAAGAATGGAAAACCTGTGGGAACAGCTGATTATGTCAAATCTACACAAACTGAAGAATAATAATAATAATAATACCGGCTTTTATATAGCGCTTTTATCCAAAGCGCTTTAGTCATGCCTCACATCACCCATTCATACACCGACGGCGGAGTCAGCCATCAAGGAGACAGCCAGCACGTCAGGAGCAGTTAGGGTTAGGGTGTCTTGCTCAAGGACACCTGGACAGTTTTTGCTAGGAGGAGCCGGAGGATCGAACCAGCGACCTTTCGGTTGTGAGGCGACCGCTCTACCTCCTGAGCTATACTGCCGCCAAGAACGCCACAGAGATGTATCGAGCTATCAGTGTCACTCACAACATGACAGGAGCAGAGAGATCAGAAGAGGAACCTCATTCAAAAGGACACAGCGGGAGAGTGGAGACACCAGGAAATTTCATATGCAAGGCCATCCTGGCAACATGCGAGGCATAAATACCACAAATACAGTAACACAGGAAACAGGCATGACCTCTAAACAACAAAATAACTTGAAGTGCTTTTATACCAACGCAGACACCCTTACTAGTAAAATCGCAGAATTACGACAAAAAATTAACAATATGGAAAACAGACCAGATATAATAGCAGTTACAGAGGTCAAGCCTAAAAACCACAGATGTATCCTATCAGAACGAGACTACAAAATAGATGGGTACGATTCATTCACTATGAACGTTCAAAGTGTAACGGGTAGAGGCAGTTTTCTTTGACTAAAAACCAATATGAAAGCATCCATACTCCATGCACTATTTCATCCTTTGAAGAACACCTGCTCCTAAATATACAAATGAACAATTCAGACCATCTATTATTATGCCTTGTGTATAGAAGTCCACAGTCACCGGAAGAGAACAACATACAACTAAATGAACTAATCAAGCACATGTGAAAACTAGCGCCACCTACAAGGTCATGCTTGGGGATTTAAACTTTAACAAAATTAACTGGGAGTCTATGACATCCTCAATATATCAAGAGAGACTTTTAGAGACGACACAGGATGCCTTTCTAACCCAGCATGTTAATGAACCAACAAGATGCAGAATAGACAATAAACCCTCACTGATTGACCTTTTTACAAATATCCTGAAATGATTTCAAGGGTACAATATGAGAGCCCTCTGAGCAAGAGTGACCACAGCTGTATTGTGTTCAACATAACTGTAGACCAAAAGTTCATATATTCAACCGCACAATATATTCAAATGACAAGGCTAATAGGCCTGTGTCACACTTCCTGCTTCTGGAACGTTAAAAATCGCCGAGCAGTGTACCCTTACTTCCGGTAGTTACCCCAGATACGTGACAAACTACGGCCGCCTCCTCTCGTTGCTGATATTGTAGTGTACCGGGCTGCTCAACGTCTAAACAAAGACAGCCGTACCTCAGTTTACACGATTTCCAGAAAGACTAACTCCTCCGCAAGTCATGTGTGAGGCTGATAAGGAGGGATGGAGGTTCCTTGTTTCATGTTCTCAGGGGTAGCACGTTGTTACGTGGGGTCAGGCATATATGCCGGGGAAAAGCCAGTGAGGTCGAGGTGCGACAGGTCATGTATAGTTGAAATAACCGGCACGGACAATTATAAGGCCACAAGCCAAATAGACACAACAAGTAACAAGTAACTCGGCCTGGGGAAGACGCCAAAACAAACGAGTACCAAAACAAACAAAGAAAACAACCCCCCTCAAGCTAAGTCTGACGCTACCTAACCTACTAAGCATCAATTTATCCCACTAAACTAACTAAACTAACTGTCCCTGACCTGGTCCCAATAAATACATGAGGTGGTACCCGCCTGGGGAAACTTACCTAGTGTATCTATACAAAGAATACCTGCGTGATGTAAAATGTAGGCCCATGGGCATCTTACCTGCGAACTACCTCGCCCTCCCCAGGGTATTACAAGGAGGAACAAGACAAAACAAACAGGACTACCAACAGACACTACTGTTATGTGTTTGTGCCCTGATCAGGCGCTCCTAGTGTGATGTGTCATGTCTAGCTGTAGTTCCCTGTCATGGTTTTGTAGTCCTTATCGTTTTCCCTTCCAGGTGTACCCATTTGTAATCAACCCAGGTGTGTCTCGTCTCGTCATTCCCTCATGTATAAGTATTCTGTCTTCCCTTTTGTCTGGTTGCTGATCCTGTCTGTGCAGTTATGTGTTCTTGTCTGTCGTTACTTTATTTTTCCTTTGTTCAACCATGGTAACTATTAATTAAAATACTCTTCGCTGTTTACTTTGGCTACCGTCTCCTCATTATGTTACATTGACCAGACATCGAGCCGTCTAATTGTCAATGGCAACGTAATATGGGGGCTCGTGCCAAACTGATTTGAGCAGGAATTTGGTGGTGGCCGCTGAGCTTAATCCACACTTTGGATTATGGTTGACAGTGTCGTGTGGGTGGCCCATGTTTTATACCCTCTTGTGAAATAATTCTCCAATAAGGAGCATTTCCATCCAGATAGGGCAGCTGGACCATTTTCTATGGTTCCTTCCTTCGCCTGGTAGACATACCGTCTATGCTGGTCGGGGTAGTAGGAAAACCCTGTCAGGCTCCTCCTAGGCCGGCGTATGTCAGCGTTAGTTATATAGGGGGTCTTATAGTGAGGGATGGAAACGTTTAAGGGATGGGCTTTAGGTTGTTTTATTTTAACACACGACATTTGTTAATTTCTTGCGAATAATTTTAAGTGTGGATGCTTCAGAAGGTCATACCAGTGCTCTTCTCTATTTAGTGTATAGGTGTAGTGTTTAGCGATTGGGACGACCCTAAACACTGCAGTAGTGGAGCGGTGGCCAGAGTTATTAAGAACAGACTGTACAGACGTGTAGGGTGAAGCCGTTTTTGTTCTTTTTTGTGTATATGTTAATTGATTGGTTAATTGATTCGCTGGTAGAAGCGGGGTTGCCTCTTTTGGGTTGTTTTGTTGTTTCTTTAGTTTCTTCCTCCCCCGGTGCGACGGTACTAGGGCAAATATGCCTGTGGAGGTATGTGATTTTGTGGCTAGGCCAACGGTTGGTTTGTTGGGCTTGTGCACTAAGGAGGAATTGCAGAGCATTATGGTGTTAGGCTTGCCCCGAGCATGAAAAAGCAGCAGCAGCGGTTAGTGCTGGTGGAGGCTTTGACCGCCCAGGGAGTTATTGAGTGCTCTGTGGGCGAACCTGAGGAGGAGGTAGTCACATGTGACCCGGTTTCGGCTAACCAGTTAGTGCTGAGGAAGATGGAACTGGAGTTTAAATTCGAGCAGTTGAGACATGCAGAGCGGTTATGCGCTCGGGAGGCGGAACAGGCGGAACGTGTGGAGCGTGATCGCGCTGAGGCGGAACGTGGGCGCGTGCATGAGCTTGAGCTTAGAAGGCTTGGGGTAGAGGTGCGGGCAGTGCATCATGAAGATAGGTTCGATGTTACTAATCACCTACGGCTGGTCCCGCAATTTTCAGAGAGGAATGTTGACAAATATTTTTCTATGTTCGAAAATGTAGCCACAACTCTAAAATGGCCTAATGACCAGTGGACAATACTTCTCCAGAGCGCACTCACCGGGAAAGCACAACACGTTTACGCGTCACTTTGCCCAAACACCCAGGATTACGCTGTGGTGAAGGCTGCTATCCTTAGGGCTTACGAGCTTGTGCCGGAGGCGTATAGGCAAATGTTTCGCGCTCTTAGAAAGAACAATGTGCAGACCTACGTGGAGTTTGCTTACGAGAAAGAGCTGTTTGATCGTTGCTGCGCGTCGGAGAAAGTGGACACTTTGGTAAAGATGCGGGAACTCATGCTTCTTGAGGAGTTTAAGTCCTATTGTTTGCCCGATAATGTGGCGATGTACATTAATGAACACAAGGTGACTGAGTGCTCGGTGGCTTCGAGCCTTGCGGATGAGTTCGTCTTGACGCACAAAGTACTTTTTGACAGACCTAATTATCCCGTGCGCAGTGTGGAGAGTAGACCGAGGTGGCCTACCTCGATGACCTCGTCATCGACTCTGACGATTGGGGGGGGGGGGGGTTGTGCTATTTATCCATAGGGTTGTGTGGGCATATGCTTTGTGGCTTCATTGATAATAATTTTGTTCTGTCTTCCAGGGGTCGGGAGTGACGAGAAATGATCTGGGAGCCTCTGGGTTTCGGATTGGGGCTGCCCATTTCTCGACCACTGATTCCCTTATTGATATTTGTGTTGCTGTAGTTATTGTGGGCTGTAATGTCATACGGAACGTGTTGGGGGTGTTGTGAGCTGTGTGCGCCTTCAGCGTGTGGGGGTGGGGGGACGACTGCCCACGGGCACGATAGTCCGATAACGAATTACTGGGTAGATAACTCGGTATATACGGGCAGGGTTGAAATTGGGAGAGAGAAGGTGGATGCTGTGGGGTTATGGCCGTCCATACCGGTGCTGTTAGTACAATTCGTTTTTTTTTTTATTGTGCTGACAGTAAGTCAATTAGTATTATTGTTTCTTTCTTCCTTCTTCTGTTTATGTTCATTCCCCCATTTCGCCTTGGGGTTATGGACATAAAGTTGGGTGCGGGGGTGTTATGTGTTTGTGCCCTGATCAGGCGCTCCTAGTGTGATGTGTCATGTCTAGCTGTAGTTCCCTGTCATGGTTTTGTAGTCCTTATCGTTTTCCCTTCCAGGTGTACCCATTTGTAATCAACCCAGGTGTGTCTCGTCTCGTCATTCCCTCATGTATAAGTATTCTGTCTTCCCCTTTGTCTGGTTGCTGATCCTGTCTGTGCAGTTATGTGTTCTTGTCTGTCGTTACTTTATTTTTCCTTTGTTCAACCATGGTAACTATTAATTTAAATACTCTTCGCTGATTACTTTGGCTACCGTCTCCTCATTATGTTGCATTGACCAGACATCGAGCCGTCTAATTGTCAATGGCAACGTAATAACTACCAACAGGCAGGACTACAAACAATGGACTCTAACAAAATTGGATAGCATTCAAGGAAACAACACTAACACCCAAGCACACACCAAAATGCCACCCCCCCTTGGAACAAACGCAGGAGGTTTAAATAGGCAGCTAATTAGGACAGTTCCAGACGCAGCCACTTGAGGTTAACGATGACCACCAACACCTGGGTAAAAAGCATTAGGAGAGGGAGACAGAAAGGAAAACAAAACACAACACAAACAGTAACGAGAAACGGATCATACGATGTACGTAACACACGTATGTCTGTAGTTTGCACTTTGACAAGGAGAGCATATGCGTCTCGAAAAATGGGCGGAATAGGCTAATAATGTTTGGTATGAGTATGATTAAAAGCACTGGTCCTGACCCCTACACACACACCATCTTCCATCCGAATAGAGCCACACAATGTCGGGTAAGTATTTGATTAAAAGCACTGGTCCCAAGTAGGGCTGGGCGATATGGACCAAACATCATATGCCGGTATTTTTAGGCTGCATCGCGATATACGATATATATATCTGTATTTTATACAAATTTGGTTTTAACTCAATGCATGTCATCAATGCAATCAAAGTATGTCACAAGCACTTTAATTTTAAGACAACTCATATTCACAAAAATAACAGGCATTCCCTTTTAGAAAATACACAGCTGCACACTACATATTAACACGGAAATGAAAAGGTACATTGAAATAATCAAAATCCATAAAATATATATAATAGCCTTAAATACATAGGCATACCTCTGCTCCGACACAAAATTGCCTTTGTTATATGGCGATATATCCAGATAGAGCCACAAGACACAATGTCGGGGAATTGTATGATTCTGATTTAGACTTCTTCACTGTAGAGTGTTCATTCACTAGTTGAACCGCATCGTCTTGACCGACTTTTGGAAGGTTATGCAGTGATGTTGTCCAGCGATAACTGTCCGCAATGGTGAATGCCAAGATGAATGCATTAACTGGAACTTGGGATACACTGCTTCAGAGATTTTTAACGGGTACTTCCGGCTTTCAACTGTGCCGTGATATAGGCCTATTACAAGGATATGTCAACAGAACTAGACGCCATTAACTTGGAGGACAGACTGAGAACGGACAACATAAATGAAGCCTATTATATATTTACCCATGAGCTGGAGAAATCATCAAGAAACACATACCCACTAAGAAGATTCGGGAAGATATGGGACAAAACAAGAATGGATACAATAAGGACATAATCAGAACAATAAAGAGCAAACACTGTGCATGGCAACGCTACATGGAAACCAGAGAAGGAAGTAAATATCTAGAATGTTAAATCTCGTAACCTGGCTAATAAACTCATCAGACAATCTAAGATACACAAAGAAAATGAAATTGCAAGCAAAGTTCAACTTAATCCTAAAGCATGTAAAATCAAAAACAAAATGTCAATCTGGCATTCCAGACCTACTGAGAGATGAAGAGAATACAGACCTAGGAAAAGCCACAGAAGATAAGGAAAAAGCAGAGATACTTGCTAAATGATACACTTCAGTTTTCACCACAGAAGCAGAAGGACCCATACCAAGACTGCCACAGCAAAAAACAAAGGAAAATGTGTCAGTGTCACACATAGATCTCACAATTGAAAAAGTAATGATGAAACTATAACCTAGTAAGTCCCATGGACCAGACAATATTCATCCGAGGATATTAAAATAACCAAACAAAGTGGGAAAAATACAGAAGCAGCAACTTGTTGTGCCCCCGCGCTCTAATTGATTCCAGGTGGTGCACTTAAGGCTGTTGAAGACCGACGTCGATGCTAGACCATTGCACACCTCACCGAGAACCATCCTGACTAAGACCGACATCGGAGCGAGACCGTTGGGAACCATCTGCCGAAGACCGACGTCGGGGGCGAGATCCATGAGGACCTACTGCCGAAAACCGACGTTGGGGGCGAGTTCACTGTGAACCATATGGCTTCCTTCTGCTCGAGTACCTTGGACTACTTGTCTCCAGCTCCGACTACGTCTCGTCCAACCTACCCCCCCCGCCCCAAGGACCCTTTGTCGCTGCGTACCACCCTCTGGACCCTCTCCCCGTGTCGTCCACACCACGTAACCAATCCAACCCTACCCTGTTTTGTTTTTGTGTTTATTGGATTTCCAGTAAAGACATTATCTGTTGTTTTGAGTGTCCGTGTCTCTTCTTCTGGGTTCTCTGGCACATTTGGCTCGCCGGTCTCGTTGAGTCCCAACACAACTACCGCCTAGTGAGTCTCACAAGCATACTTTGCAAAGTGCTTGAATCTCTTATCCAGGATGATATCATCGGTCACATTTTCCAAAAAATTCAGATTTATTAACGGACTTCAGCTTCTACATATTATGAACGACAGACGGTACTAGATACTGGTGGAATAATTGATACATGTTAGATTTCCAAAAAGCTTTCGACAAGGTCCCACACAGACGTCTCTTCACAAAGGTAGAACACTACGGAATCGAGGATGACCTGCTAAACTGGATCAAAGCTTTTCTATCAGGAAGACAGCAGAGGGTAGTGATACATGGAGAGTGCTCTAAATGGCATCCAGTGACCAGCAGGATCCCTCAGGGATCGGTCCTGGGGCCCTTGCTCTTTGTTCTGTACATTAATGACCTGCCTGAGTGTGTTTTTCCTCATCTGCTTACCTTTTTGCTGACGACACAAAAATGTACAAAGTTATTAAGGACTAAACTGACAGAACCACATTTCAAAACAACATATATAATCTGCAGAAGTGGTCAGAAATCTGGCTACTGTTGTGTCGCGTCAGAAATGTAAGTCTAGTCATGTTTCATGTTTTCATTTTTGAAAATCAAAATGTCATTTTTGTCTCCCACTTCCTGTTTTATTTTGGTACTCACCTTTTGTGTCTCATTCCAGGTCCCTTGACTCCCTAACCTTGTGTGTGTGCCTGCCCTCGGCAGGCCCCCTGATTGTTTCCACCTGTTCCTTCACCTCATGTTTAAATTCTCCAGTTTCCCCTTGTCTGGTGCCAGTTCGTCTTGTCCTGTCGTGATGTCAGTACCCCGCGTAGCAGTGTTTTCCTCTTTTGTTTCAAGCCTGATTCATGCTCACGAGTTTTGTTCCTCATTTTGTGAAGGATTTTCTGTTTATATTTTTTTCTGATAGTTTGTTTTTGATCCTCATTTTTTGGAATGAAGTATTTTCTCATACTTTACCTCTGTCTCCTGGGTCGTGCATTTGAGTCCTACTACCTTGTGTGTTTGAGTTTGTGAGACTACTATGAGCTATCATAGTAGTCAGAGTAGCTTCAAAGTCAGTAATATAGTCCTTGAGATTACCTTGGCCGTGGCAAGGCCCGGCTGAGTGTTCGGTTCGGCGGGGCACTTGGCCTGGTGGCCGATGGGAGCTGGGGCCTGCTCAGTCAGAAAGTCACTCTCCGAAGGCGGATTGCATGGCGAGCGACCCGTCAGATAGACAGAATGTTGCTGGCCCCAGTTGCTTTATAACCTGCATAGGTGTAGACCTGAATGACAGCAGCTTGTGGTCCTTGTGAGCCGGACAGACTCTGACCCAGTCCAGGGCTGTGATGAGTGGTGTCTTTGAAGAAGAGTGATTCCAAGAAATCTGTGATCACACGGTAATGATGGAGGTGACCTCTGTTTTTGCCGCTCACAAGGCAGGCTGTGCAGTCCCTTACTGTGGTCCCAATGTCTCGGTCTATGCCCGGCCACCACACCAGCTCCCGACATCTCTGCTTCACTCTCACGAATGAAGTGGGCCCTCTGCAGTCACGCGAAAGTCAACAGCGGTCACAGAGAAGACACATTTCTCCTTGTTCAGGGTAAGGTTGTGTTCGGCCAACACGCTGAGCACCCGGCGCAGGCAGTGGGTATTTATCTGGGATGACCGCCTTGTTAACTTGACATAACTTGACATTCTAATGACATTTATTCTATGATTTATTTAGTCTATTTCAGCTCTATCTAGCGGTGATAATACAGAGCCATGTCTGCAGGCTTAGATAGACTAAATTATCATACAATAAATGTCATTAGAATGTCATGGGCCATGACATTGTAATGACATTTATTTTATGATTCTTTTTTTATTTATTTAGAGAAGACTTCTTGATGGTTTACTTGATTGACTGTACATAATAATCGAGCATAACAAAATAAAATGACAAAAATCATTATCACAAATATAATAAATAATATACAAATAATATATAAAATAATAAAGGTCTCTTGAAACACAAACCCTTCAGATGACAAAAAATACTGTAGGCCTTAATTTGTCTCAATCCTCCCATCCGTTATGGATGTTGTGGGTGTGCTTTTTCTCTATGGAAAGCCAGGGCATTCAGTCGCTCCTGTCCCATTGTGTTTCGAAGGAAGTTCTTGATCCTCTTCGGGATAGAGAAACAGTGCTCTGTCTCTGCTGTCATCATGGGTATGGTAACCAGAATCGGAGAAGGGCCAGTGTCTCATGCCGTGTTTCCACCAAGCTTTATTGAGGGCTGGTTTGGAGCTTGGGCCTAATCTCGAACCAGTTCTTTGCGTTTCCACCACGAAAGAACCGGCTTTTGGCCCGGGAAACTGGTTCCTGAGTGGCCCCAAATCGAAGCTGGGCTAGCCCAGCAAGAACCTCTACGTCAGGGGCTGGGGGCGGGGCTTATCTTGACCAACAGACCAACTAAAAGTTTGTGACCGCCATTTTTAAATTTGCCATGGACGTGAAGGCGAAGCAGCAGTGGTCCGTGGAGGAGACAAACTGCCTCCTTGCATTGTGGTCCTCAGCAAAAGGTCACAATAAACTCGAGGAGCTTTTAATGAGCCTGCTTTATTGACATTGACTTATAGCACTGCACTCTACACTTTTACATTTTGTGATTACGTCTGCTTCATTATGCTTTATCAACCGAGAAACACAATACAAGATGACAGTTTTGAAGAAGAAAAGGCCAATGGTCCCTTCTGTTCAAGTACTCCATTAATGCAGCTCTAACGTAATCGCGTCCATAGCACTAAAGACGAGCAGCTCTGATCTGATCTAGACTCTGATCCAGTATCTGATCCAGCAGTAACGTATCTTCATCTTACATTGGTGGTTGATGACTATGACACGCCCTTGTACCGGTGGTGCCGGGTCTGCTCAAGCTTGCAGCCAATCCAAGGGCAGCTGGATCTCATGCCCATCATGAGGAGTGCTGGGGTACTGCCCGTTGTGGAGTGTTGGGTTGCTCGATAGTGTAGTAGGGTGCGGAGGAGTGCTGCATTGAACTGGAAACTGCAAGTTGGGCTTTGATGCTGTTTTTCAAGAGTCTGGTTCATTTTCTCCACGCCCCCATTGGCCCCTGGGTGGTACAGAGATGTGCGGATGTGTTTGATGCCCCTTTTTCCAGGAAGACAGCAAACTCTGCCGAGATGAACTGTGGGCCATTGTCAGCGGTGATTGCAGTAGGAGTCCCCCATCGAGAGAAGATTGAGTCCAAGAAATTCGTTATCATAACGGGTAGTGACAAAGCAGACGGAGATGACCTCTGGCCACTTCGAATGGAGATCGAAGACCACCACTAGAAATTGTTGGTGGTGTGGTGTGATGTGTTGTTTATAGAATATAGTATAGCATATTGTAGGTAGTTTATCTTATTGTTTATAGTATAGTATAGTATTGTTTAGTATAGTATAGTATAGTATAGTATAGTATAGTATAGTATAGTATTGTTGGAAAATAAAAACATGTTGAATCTTGAATCTTATTTTTACGAGATTCCCTCTATTTTACAAAGTAATTGTAAATCTCGTTTAGATCCTTCCCTAGTTGATTGTTTTCTCTATGTTCTGACCTAGTTGTATACACTAGTATAGTATGAGAATGCTGCCGTTCAATTGGCCTGCATCTGTTCCTCATTTTGTGATGCATTCTCTCATTTCAGACAACATGTTCCTGCCAAAATGAATAAAAGGTGTACGTAATAAAAGCAAGACTGTTCTGTGTAAACAGACTAAGAATTGTTAGGTATATTACCGCTAACTCGCGAAAACTGGTCAGACGCTGTTGCGATGTTTATGCGCTGCAATCTTGGTCGTATGAACCCTAACAAGACGAACAGTAACAACAGTAACAAGACATAGTCCTATTATTATGGACAATAAAGAGACTGACATAGTCCTAATATACCCATCTAAAAAGCTCTAAAGCTGACTTTCAATAAGGGCTTCAACTTTAAAATAATGACCATATTGCTCCTGATTAAAATCATTGGCAGAAAGCTCTGAACAAATCATAACATAAGTTATCATGACAGCGTTACAGAACACATCATAGTAATTATGCCCATGTCCATGTTTTTTCGCGGATGTATTCCTCGCTCTTTAGACGGAAACATTCTTGGGTTTTGCCCTTATATATGTACTATATTCCGTGTGCTTTGTAATCAGATGTCACTTAAGTGCTTTGGATTCATGGCTTTGTTCGCACCTGAAGACACATGACACACCTTGGTCTCCCGTCGCTGTTCTCAATTAAACCAAACTCGACATAATTGTCGCCATATTTTCTCAATTTTACCTTGTTTCAGCTTAGCGTGACGATGTGGATTGACCAGACACAAAAAATGTTGATCCGTATTTAGTTCGCCAGCTAGTTGGATGGGCAATAAGATGAGCTACGCAGCAGCAGAAGCGATGCATATTTTAGGATACAGCGCAATTTAATATATATATATTTATTAATATATATATATTATATATATATAATAATAATAATAATAATAATAATTATATATTATAATTTTAATTATATTGCACTTTTCATGAAAAAATATCTCAAAGTAAAAAATGTGGTAAATAAACACAATGGAATTACTAAGAATAGTGAACACTAATATTAACATAAAAATGTGTGTGGGGTCTGTCAAATTATGATGAAGGCCATTCCACAGGCATGGTGCAGCCAAGCAAAAGGCCCGGTCCCCGATGATGCAGAGATTAGTACTGGGGGCCTGAAGGAGCATGCAGTTGGCAGATCTGAGGGTTCAGGTGGCGGTTTGTGGGGTAATGACTTCTTGTCACTATCAGTTTTGACAGTGTATTAGTGGGTCATTTTAGCAGACAAGCCAAACAGAATTAAATCCGATTGTGATCTGAAGGGGTAGAAGCATTGTTTTGATGAAAAATAGCTATTTAGCGATTAATCCATTTATGATGAAAATCGGAAAATCGGAATTGAAGTTTCATGCTTGTGCTATCTAACAAACCTAACGGAATTGAAATTGAGTGAGATTTGAGAGAGAATTGTTCTGTTGTGTATAAGTGTGTGTAAGTATATTTACCTGTATTTAATTAAAATAAGACATACTAACAACAGGAAAACCAGTAATGCACGTAAATCACATCAATTGTCTAATCGCAAACCTTGTCACGGTCAGCCATGTTTTCTGTTTACATTTGGCGTCATGCACCTGGAACGCTTTGAGGTTGGAACTCAAGTTTCAAATCTAAAATCAATTAAAAGTAAATGACTCACAAGTTTTCTGGAACGCGGAATTAATGAATTACACAAGATGGATCTTTGCATGATGATAACCCGCCCCCAAAAACTCTGATTGGATATACACCAGCGCAGTGAGCTCTGCTGATTGGTTCACAGAGCTTCTGGCTAGACCCGCCCTAAGGGAGGATTGTCCTCCCTTAGCGCCGTACACACTCATTTTTAACCAGGACTTGCCAGCCGCTGGGGTCCGGCAGTTTTAAAATGGACTTCAATGTGAGCTTACGGAGGACGTTCCTCCGTACAGCAGTGGTGAAGCATCAGGGCCTTCAAGGTATTCAGAGAAAACCCTGGAACTCTCAGATGAAACCAAAAAAAAATCGAATTAATTGTATTAATACAATTTTATACATTTTTATAAAATGTTATACATTTTTATAAAATGTTATACATTTTTTCTGAAATGAATAAATGAGAATTGGATCTGTGTTGTTGATCTGTTATATTACAGTGTTGCATTTATTTGTTTGTCTTTCTCGGTCCATGCACTACGCATTTGTGGTAGAAAAAAATGCAACCAATCAGATATTTTTCTGGGTTGCTGGGAAGAATATCCTTCAACCAAAGTATTATCGAATGCTTTGGCCCTTAGACTGACTGAGAGCGTACGTTTGAATTGACAATTTGATCAAGCAATCATATAGTGATTTGTAGCTTATGGGCGTATTTTTTCAGGTTTCCCCACAGGTCCATAGTGCGCTAGAAGGTCTAGTTCACTGGCTCGAGACAGAGGATCTAGCCCGTGGCTAACGGGCTCTGCTAGTCACAAGAGGCTCTGCTGCTGGGAGTGCTTGCTATTTGGCACCGACAAGAGGGAATGGAATTGGAAAGGCTACGATAATCTGAGCTGTTTAACCAAGGCTGCACAAAACACAGCAGGGCATCTTAAGGCAACAGTCACCATGAAGACTTTTGGAGACTTGAAGGATTGATCTACAGCTGGACGAACAGAGACAGAGCGAAACGACCATGCACAACGAAAAGGTTACCTTTCAGATGCCATAATGAGAGCAGAGAATCAGCCAATCATGGTAATTACCTGGAGCTGCTAACATTTTTTGCAAAATATGATCCAGAATTGTACCATTTGTCCACTTCTAAAGTGTTCATTGGAACCTCGAGTCAAATACAGAACGACTTGATAATGGCTATTGCCGACGTGATGGGTGAGATCATCAAAAAATAAATAAGTAAAATACCCTTTGTAGCTTTAATGCTGGATGAAACATCAGGTGTCAGCAATGCTGCACAGTTATCGTTTGTTCTTCGGTTTGTAACAGACAGTGGCGTAAAAGAGAGGTTTGTCAAATTTGAGGATATGACAGGGAAGAAACGGGCTGAGGATGTAGCAGCCCTGGCCCTTGGTTTCTTGGAGGAACATGGATGCATGGACAAACTTGTAGCCCAGTGTTATGACGGTGCTGCCGTTATAGCATCGGGACTGAACGGAGTCCAAGCCAAGGTCAAGGAAAAGATCCCACAGGCACTTTTCATACACTGTTATGAACATGCCCTTAATTTGGTTTTATCTCAAAGTGTAGTTAAAATGAAAGAATGCAAAATGTTGTTCTCACATCTTTCTGGCCTGGCTGTGTTCCTTTCTAAATCGCCAAAACGAACGCTGCTGCTTGATGAAATATGTCAGAAGCGACTGCCAAGAGTGGCACCAACCAGGTGGAATTTTGCATCAAGATTGGTGTGCACTTTTTTTGAAAAGAAGGATGCTCTTAAGGATCTGTTTGATTACATAGTTGACCACCACGAGGAATTTGATGATGCTGCCATACTCAGTGCTGATGGTTACCTATCAATATATATATTGATAGGTATTTGAAATATTTGCGCATTTGCAGATGTGCTCTCCGACATCTTACAGAATAAGTCATTTGACATGCAGTTTTGTTTGACCAGGGTGGAGGAGTTTTGCATCAATTTGCATTGAAGGGCAGGGATAGTTTTGAACAAATATATGATGAGACTGTGCAGAACACCGGCGTACCAACTGGATGGAGATCCCACGGAGATTTTCGCTCACACTATAAGAAGCTGCACGATGGCATTCTTGAGAACATTTTAAATCAAGTGCAAAATCGGTTCAAAGATCACAAAAAACTTTCATTCCTTTCTCTTCTGGACCCTCAACAGTTCACCAGCTTTCGGAGTAAATTCCCTGAAACTGCCTTCTCAAGCCCCACAGATAGCTATGAGCCGCACTGACTACGGGCCGCACTGACTTGCCTCGGCTGAAAACAGAACTGTCTGTGATGTATTGTATAAATCACTGTACAGCGTACAGTGATTTTAAAAATTGCGGTAGGGGGCGCTGTTGTTGCTATTTTGACACACATATTTGTGTGACTTTGAAGCGTTAGAAAAAGCATTTTTATCAGTATTTTCACAGATTCATCAGTTAATGTGTATTTAACAGGTTTTTTTTCTCTGAAATGTTAGGGAGGATGGTCCTCCCTTTCCACAATGGACGAGCCTACGCTGCTGTAGAGAGCGTCCTGATGAGTGGCATCACTGTGTTGTACGGCCACACCACTGCACAGGACAAGAAAGCCATTCAGAGGGTCGTGCAGACGGCGGTAAAAAATCATCGGGTCTGCACTGCACTGATGCATTGAGGAGATCTTTGTTGACAGAGTAGACTTATACATTTTGTCTAAAGGTGAACATTCTCACAGTTCAATTTAGCCATTCAACTCGGCGTTGTTTATTTGGTGCACACATGTCACGGTCAAGAGCAGAACCGAAGACTGACATAATTAAGGAGCGTGACTTCAACTGTCTTCTACCCCAGGTAGTGACATCACAATAATGCACAACAGCGCTACCCAATGAACACAGTAGTAGTCACAGCTACTTACACAAACAATATGATACACAGTAATACATGGAGTCATACAATATATATATCTCTATATGTTATACCTCAACAATCTTTATAACCAGATGTCGGAATAAGGCCATCCCCATCACAAAGGACCGTAACCATCCTGGGCACCATCTCTTCTCCCGCTATGGTCCGGTCGCTGGTTCCGCAGCATCCGTATAAAGACTACCAGGTTCAAGGACAGTTTTTATCCACAGGCAGTGTGCCTAGTGAACTACTAGGAGTGCTGCCACTATCATAACATTGTGTTCCATATTACATTACACTATCATACACTATCATACTTTTGCTGGAGTTTCTGGACTAATTGCCAGCCAGCGCTTATTATGCCAGCGCTACCGATGCCTTAATCATTGGGCGGCACTGTGTGCTCCTTCAAATACCGGTATCACACTTCCTTTTTCGCTTCCCTCGCCTTTCCGGTGGTGGCTGCGAGATATGTATAGTATACAGTACATAGTATAGCATATATTGTTAAATTGTAGGGAATTCACACTGTGGGAGGGAATGGGGAGTAAGCATTCCATTGTACTTGTTGCATATGGCAAATCTTGAATCTTGCATCTGACGGGGTTAGAGTAAGACAGACTTTGACAATGTTTTTCAGATTAAAGAAGGAGGTTTTACACAGATGTTTTATATGGTCATTTAATGTCACGTGTGGTTCAAACTGACCTGGTTCAAAATGACCTGACTGTCAAACAGATTATTTTACAAATAATTGTGCAGACCCCAGTTTGAGAACCACAGGTCAAACCCTGGCCACTCACATGCGGTACCCTATGCCAGGGTTCGACCTGGCGTAGGGTACCACATGTGAGTGGCCAGGGTTCAACTAAATGAATCCCCTTTAACTAAATTAAAGGGGATGGGACAGGCACCATGTATACTTGAATATTCCAATATACATTAAGAGCCTGGAACAATTTAATACATTGAACACACTGGTTAGGAAGACAAGAGTGTTCAGATTGGATTGCATTGCAAATAAAGGATGCAACTAGAGAACTTCAATCAAGGATGAACTCCTAATGACATTCCGCAAAGAATATAATTTGAAGTTGGTCTGTAAGTCTGTAAATGGATATGAAAGATTCAGACCTGGAGTGAGGCTACCCCCTTCCTACCCCCTACAGCAGGGGTCGGGAACCTTTTTGACTAAGAGAGCCATGAAAGCAAAAAATTTGGAAATTTATTTCAGTGAGAGCCATATAATATATTTTAAAAGTGAATTCAACTAAATGTCAGTATAATAAGCCTCTGAATTTATTCTTTTAAATAATGTTGTTATAACACTCACCATTAATGCGACTTCTGGTGCTGCATGGATTTGCTGATGTCTTTGTAGTCGGGTTGGTACTTGGTGAGGTTAAGCTTCATGCAAGCGTTGAGGCTTTCATCCGTTAAACGTGATCGTAGGTTGGACTTGATGTTTTTAAGATGTGAGAATGACTGCTCACATGCATACGTAGATCCAAACATGGTCAATACAGCAATACTCACACGCTGCAGTGTGTGGTATGTGACAGGAAGCGCGTTCCAAGTTTTGAGAATCAGCTGGTCTTCGGGTTGGAGTTTTTTCATTTCTGTCCACATGTGCTTGCTCGCCAACTCCGCTTTCTGTCGTGTGATTCTTTCCAAATCTTCATTCAGTGACTTGAACTTATTCACCCACATGTCTGAGGCCTTCAGGTCAGCCACTTCTGCTTCAAAATCTCTGACGGAGACACCAGGGATGTAATTCAGGTCGGCTGTGTTCAGTGAACACTCGTTTGGATGGGTGATGAACTTAAAAAGACGAGTGTGCTCACGAAATTCTCCAAAGCGTGCTTTGAAGGACTGTAGGAGACTGGATGTGCAGCCAGCTAGCTGGTGGAGATCAAGGTTTTGAATGGGCTCACTTGCTGTGCATGCATCTTTAAATTGGCTCAGTTTTTCAAAATGTAGTAAACGACCTGTTTCAAGATCCGTGATGAAAAGCTCCAGCTTGTTTTCAAAAGCAAATACAGCTTGTTGAAGGGATAACACTGTATTTCCAATGCCTTGCATTTTCACGTTGAGCTGGTTCAGATGTTCAGTCAGATCTACGAGATAGTAAAACTTGAGGAGCCACTCGGTGTCGGCTAGCTCAGGATGCCCGACGCCTTTCATTTCAAGGAAAGTCCGGATTTCGTTCAGGCAAGCCGCAAAACGGCTAAGCACCTTCCCTCTTGACAACCAACGCACATTGCTGTGCAAAAGCAGACCAGGATAGTTATTTACTTCATCCAGCAGTGTTTTAAACTGGCGATCATTTAAGGCTCGGGCAACAATAAAGTTGATCACACGAATGACCAGCGACATCACTTCGCCAAACTGCCTGTCACACATCTGAGCACAAAGTGCCTCCTGGTGTATAATGCAATGGAAACTTAGGATGGGTCTATTTTCATGTTCACGGAGAAGCGCCACAAATCCTTTGTTTTTCCCCACCATACACGGAGCACCATCAGTACACACTGAGAGAAGACATGCGCAGTGAAAAATCGATGGATGGATTAAAACAAGTGAGAATATTTTGTTTTATCTGCGAGCCATATGCAATCATCAAAAGAGCCACATCTGGCTCGCGAGCCATAGGTTCCCGACCCCTGCCCTACAGGCTAGATGGACAACAAGCTCTTGGAGTGTATCTTTTTGTAGCAGATGACGCTGCCACCAGCCATTACAATGGCCACTTGAGGGCTCTGTTGTGCCCCCACGCTCGATCCCAGGTGTTGCCCATCATAATCGGGCCTGCTGAGGCTAATGTACACCTGGGATCTACCCTTCTTAAGGCTGCCGAAGACCGACGTTGGGCACTTGGTTATTGATAACCTTATGGCTCCCTCCTACACGTGAACCTGTGTTTCAACAAGTTGCAACATCTTCTATAGTTCTCTGGTCTAAGAACCAAGTTGTATTCTAGTTGCTGAGGTAACACACATCTTTCCCTTGACGTTATCAACAGGCAGTGCGCCTACTGAACTGCTGCCACTATCAAAACATTGTCACCCATATTACATTACACTTTCATACTTTTGCTGGACTTTCTGGACTGATTACAGTTACTGCAGTCTTCTGCACTGTACTGCACTGTATTCATGATGCTGCTGCACTATTGCCACTTTAAAATACTTTTTGCACAATTCACCATACATACACCCATTCATCCATCAGTCGCTCTATATATAGTATAGTACATAGTATAGTATATAGTGTTGGTTATAGTATATAGTATAGCATATCATAGGTAGTATATAGTGTGTTTTATAGTATAGTCTTGTTTATTATAGCATAGTTTAGTTTAGTATTGTAGGAAATTCATACTGCAGGAGGGAATGGGGAGTAAGCCTTCCATTGTACTTGTTGCAAATGGCAATACAAATCATCTTTAATCTTGAAATAGAAACGGTCCATAATAAGAACTAATAAGCTACAACATTTATGAATGTATGGCTGGCTTTTTATCCACAGGCAGTGGGTCTACTGAACTGCTAGCCACTACCATAAAATGAACATAGTAACTATTGTTACCATTCTTACTGGACTCATTACCGTACTGCACTGTTGTGTACTTTTATAATTTATGATGCTGCTACCACTCACTATGGTGCTGCACTTTCGTCACTTAAAATGCTTTTTGCATCATTGGCCATGTATATATCACCCATTAGCCAGTTTATTGTTCTAATTGTTCTTATTGTTCTTATTTATTGTGAACAATATTGTTGTATCATAGTGTTGTTTATAGTATATAGTTTGAAATTCAGAATGTGGGAGTGAATGGGGAGTAAGCATAAAGAATTTTGAGTCTTGAAAGGAGATGGGCCATTACATAAGGAGAGCTGGACAAGTCCGTAAATAGGCAACAACTCAGCAGCAGGAATCGTATATGCTCTTTTATGCGAGGAGGAACACTGCACTGCCAGAGCCCCACAAAATGACCTCTAGCGGGCTACTCATGTACGTGTTTCTGTCAGAACCAGACTCCATGAGGGTGGAATGAGGGCCGGACGTTCTCTAGTGGGACCTGTGCTACAGCCCAGCACAGTGCAGCTCAGTTGGCATTTGCCAGAGAACACCAGAATTGGCAGGTTTGCCATTGGTGCCCTGTTCTTTTTACAGATGAGAGCAGGTTAATACTGAGCACATGAAAGAGTCCAGAGACGCCGTGGGGAACGTAATGCTGCCTGCAACATCACTCATCATGAAGGCTCTATGTGCTAGCCAACGGTACCCTGACTGCTTAAAATGGGTTTGAAATCCTCAGACCTATCGTCAGACCTTACGCTGCTGCAGTAGGCCCTTGGTTCCTTTTCGTGCAGGACAATGCCCAGCCTCATGTGGACAGAGTGTGTAAGCAGTTCCTGGATGACTAAGGGGGCCTTCACACTAGCCATTCGGGGTCGAATCCGAGCACGATCGCACCAAAATAAGTGATGAGAACGCTTCCCCCCGTCACCGGGGACGCTGATTCGCTCCAAGCCGGGACCGCTTGAAAAGGTGGTTTCGGGTGCGCGCCAGCGTCCCCGACGACGGAGCGGGGCGTGGTGTGCAAGCTAACCATACCAAAACACGGAAGAGGCTTGCTGTATCAACTTGCTGATTGGCTGATTGGTGATCGCAAAAACCAACTAGGTGCATACGTCACCCGCTGTATCGGAATGTTGCTCTCCTCAAGACCAGAGGGGGGAGAGGGAGGGGGGGGGGGGTTCGCTCCCGAGGACGGAGCGAGGACGGAGCGGAGCACCCGTTCCTAATGAGAAGACGCCCTTTAAGGCATTGATGCCATTGATTTGCTTTCTTGTTTCCCAAGACCTGAATCCAATTGAGCACATCTGGGACATAATGTAGCATGCATCGACCCCCGCCAAGCAGCGCCACAGACTGTCCAGGAGCAGATGTCAGGAGTGTGTACAGGCATGTGGAGCCATACACACCACTAAGACCACATTATAAGTTGCCATGATGAAATTTATGAAAAGTTTAGATCACCCTGTGATCTAAATGTTCTTCTTTGACTTTCAGTGTGATTTTGAATCCAGCCTTCAATGGGTTAAAAACATTGGTTTTCATTGACCGTTCTTCTTTATTTTTTATAATATATGTATTGTGAACACTCCGACGGTGATTTCAGACAGAGCATGTACAATAAAGTGATCCCATTATAGGAAAAATAAAGAAATAAGATTATCTGTGAGTTTGAACCATATGCACAGCCCATCAGCAACATTTCAACTGTCCCACAGTGTACCCTTTGTATTGTTTCCCCTCCTGCTCAACCAAATAATAATAATAATTAATAATAACAATAATAATGATATAATTAAAAAGTAAGAAAACTTTCTAGAATTAGGAATGGATGGATTGGACATACTTACTATTCATCATTCCACAGCAAGTCTAGAGGAGATGCTATTTTGATACACAAATCTGTTCCCTTTACTTTCTCTCAGATGGTTTCTAATCCAAATCAGGCAGATACCTGATTGTTACTGGCAAAATATATGACACCCCTGTCCTACTGGTGAATGTGTACGCTCCTAACTGGGATGATGTGAATGTTTTTCGGCAGCTCTTTTCTAACCTTCCTGACATGTCCTCACACTTCCTTATCTTAGGTGGTGACTTTAATTGTTGGCTTAGTCCACAGCTGGACCGCTCCTCCAAGAAGACTGCTACGCCTTCAGGGTCTGCTAAGACGATTAGAGAGTGAGTTTGCAATAACGGATCCCTGGCGCTTCTTTAACCCCACCGGTAAAGCTTACTCCTTTTTCTCCCATGTGCACCATACGTTCACTCGGATAGACTACTTTATGGTAGATGACAGGCTTCTCCCTTCCGTGAGTTCCTGTTCATATGGGGCTACAGTTATTTTGGATCACGCCCCTGTCGTTATGAGTATCAGATTTAAGGGTTCTGTACACACGCAAACCCCATGGCGTTTAAACACGCGTTTGCTTTCGGATGAACATTTTGCAGAGCTGATTGCCAACCAAATTGATATATTTCTTAGTATTAACAAGACTCCGGACATTTCTGCATCTGTGTTGTGGGAGACATTGAAAGCTTATATTAGAGGGCAAATCATTTCCTATGTAAGCCATGAGAGGAAACGGAAGAGGGAGAGATTAACTGAACAAATAAGGCGTATTGCTCAGCTGGATGACCTCTATTCCGTTTCACCAACTCCAGATGTGTATAAGGAACGCCTCACTCTTCAATCAGAATTCAATATGTTGACCGCAGACCAGGCTGCTGAACTTCTTCTTAAGGCCAGAAGTAATTATTACGAACAGGGTGACAAAGCTGGCAGATTACTGGCCCATCAATTACGACAGAATGTTTCCTCTCACCAGATTCCCAGAATCCAAACATCCTCGGATATCACGATCGACCTCAAAGAATTGATGATGAGTTTAGAGACTATTATGCTTTGCTGTGCACATCTGAAACCGGTTCGGACTCGCAGGATTTGGACCATTTTTTTGCTACCCTCGAAGTTCCGTTGGTACATCCTGATATGACTGAAGATTTGGAGAAGCCAGTAACTGCTGCTGAACTTTCTGTTGCTATTACATCGATGCAAGGCGGAAAATGTCCACTAGAATTTTACAGGAAGTTTCAACAGAAATGAGCCCCTGTTTTGATAGATATGTTTAATGAATCATAATGAATCATTCTATTAGTTTGCCCCCAACACTTAATCAGGCCTCTATCTCCCTCATTTAAAAAAAAGAATAAGGATCCCCTTGCATGCTCCTCCTATCGGCCAATCAACTTGTTAAATGTGGATTTTTTTTTTACTGTCTAAAATGTTCGCTCTACGTTTGGAAACCGTGTTACCAACCATTATCTCTCCCGATCAAACCGGCTTCATTAAAAATAGGCATTCCTTTTTTAACTCAAGATGACATTTTAACACAATTTACCAGCCTTCCGCAAATTCTGTACCTGAAGCTGTGATATCTTTAGATGCAGAAAAGGCCTTTGATCGTGTGGAGTGGAAGTATCTTTTTCACACCTTGGAGAGATTTGGCTTTGGAAAGAACTTTACCTCATGGGTGAAGCTATTGTACTCCTCTCCCCTAGCTTCAGTGAGGACGAATAATACCCATTCTGAATATTTCCCTCTCCACCGCTCCACCAGGCAGGGTTGTCCCTTGAGCCCTCTCTTATTTGCCTTAGCTAAATGGATGGAGAGCTGCCCTCTCCATCGCTCTTCGGTGTGACCCCCGCATTAGAGGTATTTTCAGAAATGGGGTAGAACAGAGAGGTTCTCTTTATGCGGACAACCTTCTTCTTTATGTCTCTAATTTCTCTGTGTCTGTCCCTGCAGCTCTCTCTATCCTTAGTTAATTTGGTGCTATATCCGGTTCTAAACTAAATTGAAGTAAAAGCGAATTGTTCCCTTTTTTTTTTACTTTCTTTTTATTGAGAGCAAGGTAGGAATGACAGATATACAAAAATACTTTTTTTCTTTGGACCCCCTAAGTGTGTATTTAATCTTTTCAAGACTTAAGTGGAGCATAAGGTCAGTCATCCATAAGGAAGAGTTCGGAGATTTGGGGGATTTCCAGCAAAACAAAATCCTCCTACGGGCAAGTAGAGTGGCAAATGCCACAATGTCTTTATGCTTGTTACTAATCTGTTGGTCAGTTGGCGCTGTGCCAAAGATAGCTGAATAGGCGTTAGGTTGCAGAACCAAGTCTAGTGCCTGTGAGAGGGTCCTGAAAACCACTGACCAATAATCGAATAACACGGGACATGACCAGAACATGTGTGTTAGCGTTGCTGGAGCATTTGCTCTGATGCTCTGTAGCAGAGCATCTGCTACAGTTCTCATCTACGTCAGGGTATATTCTGGCCAGCCTAGATTTGGAGAGGTGAATGCGATGCAAGACCTTAAATTGGATTACACCTAGTCTAGCACATGATGTGCTCCCGTTAACTCTCGTCAGAGCCTCATTCCAGGAGTCATCAGGTATTCCGTCTCCTAGCTCCTCCTCCCATTTCTCTCTAATTTTGTCGATGGAAGTATCTCCTAGGGATGATATGCTAGAATAGACTCTCGAACTGAGGCCTTTTAGATTGGAAGGAATTTGGAGGATGTCGTCTATAAGGTTGTGGTGTATTGGGGAAGTTTGGATCCAAATTTTGTATGAAATTACGTACCTGGAGGTATCGAAAATGACTTGAGTGGGGAAGGTTGAATTTTTGAGATAGGTGATTAAAGGTCGAGAAGATGCCCTTATTATAGAGATCTTTAAATTTGGAGAGACCGAGTCTTTTCCACAAGGCGAAAGTATTGTCTATTCTGGCAGGGACAAAAAGATGATTATTACAGATAGGGGCTAAGCAAGAGAAATCTTTCAAACCAAAATGGCGTCGAAATTGTGACCAAATTCGTAAAGTATTGACAACAACAGGGTTAGAGGTGTGTGGGGTAGATAGAGGGAGTTTTGAGGTAACCAAGGTGGAGAGGGATGTTGAGAGGCATGATTCATTTTCAATTTCGCACCAAGACGGCATTGGTGAATGGACCCAGCATATGATCTTCTGAATATTGGCAGCCCAGTGATAATAAAGCAAATTTGGTAAGCCCAGTCCGCCCTCGGATCGATGTCATTGCAGAAGTCTTTTCTGTATTCTAGGGACTTTACCCCTCCAAATGAATGATGATATGGACTTATCAATGGACAGGAAAAAGGACTTTGGGAGAAATATAGGGAGACATTGAAAAAGGTAGAGGAATCGGGGTAGAACGTTCATCTTAATACAGTTAATCTTCCCTGCCAATGATAAATTAATAGACCTCCATCTCTGTAAGTCATCTTTTAATTTATTAACGAGGGGTGTGAAGTTTTTTTGGTATAGTTGAGAGAAGGACCGTGTAATATTAATTCCCAAATACTTGAAGCCAGATTTAGACAAATGGAAGGGCAAGTCACATTGTGGGATTGCAAGAGCTAGGTTGTTCACCGGAAAACATTCGCTTTTAGTGAGGTTGATCTTATATCCCGAAAAGCTACCGAATCTATGCAACATCTGAACTATATGGGACATGCAACGCACCGGGTCAGACACATACAACAATACGTCGTCGGCGTATAGCGCCACCTTGTGTTCCCTCCCCCATCTAGAAATTCCATTTATTGTTGGAGAAGATTTTAACATGATAGACAGAGGCTCGATGGCGAATGCAAACAAAAGTGGACTCAATGGGCACCCCTGGCGTGTCCCTCTCGACAATGAGAAAAATGTGGAGCGCCTCCCGTTCGTAACCACCGACGCCTTAGGTGATGAGTATAGGAGTCTGATCCATGCAATAAAAGTGAGTCCAAAGCCAAAAGCCTTCAGACAATCAAATAAATATGCCCACTCTACTCTGTCAAAAGCCTTCTCCGCGTCCAGGGAGATAACCACCTCTGGTACCCCCCCGGACGTAGGAGAATGTATGACATTTAGAAGGCTTCGGATGTTAGAGAACGAGTGGCGACCCAACATGAAGCCAGTTTGATCAGGAGAGATCACCTCATCTGTGACGGACTCTAGACGCCGGGCGAGTGCTTTAGCTAATATCTTAATATCGCTATTTAACAACGAGATGGGGCGGTACGATCCACACTCTGTTCTGTCCTTCCCCGGTTTCGGTAAAAGTGTTATGGATGCCTCTGTTAGTGTCTGTGGCAGGGCCCCGTTATCCATTGAATCAATAAACATTTCTAAAATAAGTGGGGTCAATTTGGTTGAAATGTTTTTGTAGAATTCGATGGGGTATCCATCAGGGCCCGGAGCCTTACCACTTTGCATAGCTGTGATGGCGTTCGAAATGTCGGTGTGTAGAAAAGGTAGTTCTAGTTCTGCTTTATGAATAGGGTTGATAACAGGGGCATTTCAATTTAAGAAGAAATTTTGCATATTGGTATCATCATTGGGTGCCTCAGAGGTGTACAATTTGGAATAGAATGCCCTGAAAGTCTCATTGATTTCGAGGGGGTCAGTTATAAGCTCCCCGTTTGCTCCTTTAATTTGTGGAATCTGTTGGTCAGAGGACTTACATTTTAATTGGTGCGCTAACAGTCTACCAGCCTTTTCCCCGTGCTCATACACAAAACCTTGTGATTTCAGCAACAAACGTTCTGTCTTATCAGACGATAATAACTCATATTTGGCTTTGAGATCCAGCTTAGTTTTGTAAAGCTCCGGAGTGGGAGAGGCGGAGTATTGATGATCTATGTCGATTATTGAGTTGAGAAGCTGTTCCTGTTCCCGCCTCCGGGCCTTGTTCACCCTGGATGTGTATGCGATGATATCCCCCCTTACTACCACTTTGAGGGTTTGCCAGAGCAGGGAGGGAGAAACAGTATCGTCCTTATTGGTTTCCAAGAAATTATCGATGGCAGTTGAAATCATTTCGCAGAATTCTCTATCCGTTAGTAGTGTGGTATCGAGTCTCCATGGAGCACGGTCAGTGTAGTTAAGTGGGAAGGACAGATCTAATAATACTGGGGCATGGTCAGATTCAATTATGGTTGAATATTCTACATTTTTGACAAAGGGGAGTAAAGCACTATCTATGAAAAAGTAATCGATTCTGCTATACGAATGGTGGACGTGTGAAAAAAAAGAGAATTTTTTATCATGTGGGAAACGAAAGCGCCATGGATCGATACAACCAATTCGGTCCATGAAAGTTGACAACATTTTAGCCATTTTGGAGAGGTTTTTTGACTTTGGGTTAGAACGGTCTAAGGAAGGATTAATTATGCAGTTTAGATCTCCTCCAAAAATGAGGCAGCGTGAATTTAGGTTAGGTATAGATGAAATTACTTTTTCCATGAATTTCTCGTCGTCCCAATTAGGTGCATACACATTAACCAATAGTACTGGTTTATGGTAGAGGGACCCTGAGACAATGGTAAAACGGCCGTGTGGGTCAGATATAATGTATGTGGCTTTGAATAGTGTGTTCTTATGAATTATGATTGCTGTGCCACGTGATCTAGAATCAAAGTTCGAATGAAAAATTTGGCCAACCCCCAATTTTTTAAGCCTAATGTGATCTTTAACCTTCAAGTGCGTTTCTTGCAAGAAGGCAATCTCCCACTTTAAAAGTTTAAGATGTGCAAATATTCTAGTTTGTTTAACAGGTCCATTCAAACCCTTGACATTCCATGAAATTAATCTTGTACTCGCCCCCCCCGCAGCCTGACTACCATTCTGTGTCCTGTTCATATTCTATGAAAATTGTTAGTAATATTTATGAAGAAACGCATGTTCTGCCACACCCCAGCCCAACACTTACTGGGAAAAACACATAAAGCAAATAAAAAGGTACCTCCACTTATAAATGTATAGTAACATATTGAAAACAAACAATTAAAACGGCGAAAACGACTTTGAAACCCCGGGATGCACTCCCCCAATACCCTAATACCCCAAACTAAATCCCAAATTACCCCAAAATAAAACATAACATAAACAATGCCTATGTTTGCGTCCCCAACGGGGGCAAACTGCAGGCTCACCATCTCTCCGTTGGTCCTCCGCGAGTGTAGGCCTAATACCATTAATCCTATTCTCACTCGAGGAACTCCCAATCAATCTGTAACATCACTACAAACACATAATAAAGTTGTCGAGAAAAGGGAATATATACACACACACACAGGCTATTTGTATATAGATTATATTAAACATAGGTAGGCTATTTGACCCAGCACATGAACAAGTGTAACTTGTATAATGTAGAAGAAAAGCAGGCAAGAAAACAATTCAGCCTTTACCTGAAAGCGGTCCCATGTCAGACGGTTAGAGGAGACTGTGTGAACAAGTCTCAATGTTCATGTAAAGTCCAGTTCGTTCAACTCCGTGCTTGTATGGGTCTTTTCTCTCGAAGCGAATGTCAAAGTCAAAGTCGTTGTATCACTCCTTAGCTACCCGACGCTTGTAAAATTCCTGGGCTTCTTCAGGTGAGTCGAATGTGAACGTTTGTGCCTCGAAAGTGACCACCAGACGGGCGGGATGCATCAGACGGAACCGCACTCCCTTCTTGTAGAGAGCCTGCTTCACGCCGTTGTACTCCGCGCGTTTCCTCCCCATTGCGGAGCTCAGGTCGGGGTAAAACCTCAGAGGGGATCCCTGAAACTTCACCTCTTGGTTCCTGGACCACCGTAGGGCGGCCTCTCTCTGTTGATAGCGAAGAAAGTGCACGACGAACGGTCTTGCTGGTTTCCCGTCTTTTGGTTTCGTGGCCAGTGAACGGTGGGCTCTCTCCAGCTCAGGCGGTTCGGTAAACACACCAGGACCCACGCATTCTACCCAGAGCTCGGCGATGAATTTAACCGGGTCCTTGCCGTTCTCGCTGCCCTCCGGGATGTTCACTATCCTCAAGTTGGATCTGCGCGACCTATTTTCGATGTCGTCTACATGATCCAGCAGGGTTTGATTCTGGGCTTGGAGAGCTTTGATTGTAGCTTCAGCCGTGGTCAATCGTTCGAAGTTCTCTCCGGCGATAGTCTCTGTAGCCACGAGGCGGGCTTGGAATGAGCCGACCGTGTCCCGGAGGGCACCCACAGCAGCCTCGAGTGGCTTTAAAGACTCCTGAATCAGATGAGAGACATCATCCTTCAGACCGGCTCTTTGCTTCGCCAGCTCGGCCACCAGCTGCTTCATGGAGATGGTTTCAGTAGTAGCAGGTAGGCTGCCGGTAGCGTCTTCACCATCATTCGAAGTTGTCGCCCAGGCCGAGAGTTTGCCTGCTATGCTAGTGCTAGCACGAGTTGTCGTAGGGGTCTGTGCGCTGTTTTTCTTAAGTTTGGAGCTGCTCATTTTGGTACCAAAAAGTGCCAAACAAGTTCACAACAAGCTGTCCGATGTTTAAATAGTAAAATTGACAATGTGATCGGGAGACCTGATGCCGACGTCTTTACTCTCACATCGTCAACCGGAAGTCCGAATTGTTCCCTTTAAATAGAGCGGCACGTGAGTTCCCTCTACATAGTCTACCATTTAAAACTGCATTACACAGCTTCACTTACCTCGGGATCCAGGTGACTGATCAATTTAAAGATCTTTATAAAGCTAATTTTGCCCCCCTTCTGACCCGCGTACAGGAAGACTTTGATCGCTGGTCAGTGTTGAATCTGTCTCTGGTTGCCTGAATTAATTCCATTAAGATGAATACACTGCCCAAATTTCTATATTTATTTCAATGTGTGCCCATTGAACATTTTTTCGTAAAACTGACACTATTATTTCGAACTTTATTTGGAACAAGATAACCCCAAGGATACGCAAGCAATTTTTACAGAGACCAAAGGCGCTGGGAGGACTTGCTCTGCCGAATTTGAGGTTCTATTATTGGGCTGCTAATCTGAGAATAATACAGTCCTGGCTGCAGTCTGATTCACATCACTCTCTACCTGTTTGGCTCTCTCAGCATTGGCTCATTCTCCCATTAAGAGCCCTTCCTCTGCTTATACTAAAAATGCAATTGTCAAAATATCCTTGAGAATTTGGAATCAGTTCAAACGTTTCTTTGGTCTCCAAACATACTCTACATTAGCCCCTATAACTGCAAATCATGTTTTTCCTCCATCTTTAGTAGATGGCGCATTTACTATTTGGTCTAACCGAGGCATTAAATCATTCAAAGACCTTTATATTGACAACACATTTGCGTCTTTCCAACAGCTATCTGATAAATTTGCACTACCTAGGCAACATTTCTGCAGGTATCTACAGATTCGCAGTTTTGTTAGCAATAGATTTCCTCAGTTTCCTAATCACCCTACTGATTCATCATTAGACACACTCCTTAGGCCGTTATTGAAGCCCTTGCTAAAGTACATAAATCATCTATTTGTGCTAGACATGGACTGATTCAGTGCAAAGTTGTGCATCGCACACACTTCACTAAGGTCAGGCTCTCTCAAATATATAAAGAGGTGGACCCAACTTGTGACAGGTGTCTCCAAGCACCGATGAGTCATGCACACATGTTCTGGTCTTGTCCGGTTTTACACTCCTATTGGACCGAAATCTTTAGATCACTGTCAGAAATCATTGGAAAACCGATTGCTCCTAATGCTATGACTGCACTGTTTGGTGTAACTCCACCCACAGTGCCACTCTCTTCTCTGGAGACAACCTACATAGCCTTCGTTACATTACTAGCCAGACGCTTGATATTGCTCATGTGGAAGTCTCCAATATCCCCTTCACATACCTTATAAAAATTTTTTTTAAAAAAATCCTAAATTCAGCCAAACTTGAGAAAATAAGGTGCATAGTGAGGGGCTCCCTGGGGAGATTTCACAAGATGTGGGAGCCCTTCTACAGGTCTATACGGGAGCTGGACATGCCGGATATCTCTGTACAGTAGTGGATTGGACCTGCGGTGTTGAATTGTGATTATTGGGCGGCTGACTGACTAACAATTGCTATGTTTTATTTGTTGTGTTGGTGTTTTTGTTCCCATTATACACATTGTTTGACTTTTACTTTTTCATATCATTATTAATAATGGATTTAGAGTGCCTTTAGTTTTTCGATTTTGTCTTAGTTTTTTCTGTTTCTGTCCTGTCTTAGACCTGTCCCCTTTTTTGGGGGTTTTGTTTGACTCAAATTGCACTGTTGTTATGCCACTTGTTTGTCGACTGTTATTGTACTGTCTGTTTGTTTGTTTATGTAACAAAAAAATTAACAATTTGTTCAATAAACAAATTGGGGAAAAAAAAGAAGTAAGAAAAAAAATGAAAGAAAACAAATAGCAAGAAAATAAATCATGATTAAATGAAATATATACAGGGACAGCTGGTATCAATTGGCTAGCTGGGCTAAGCCCTCCCTATATTTTACAATATAGATAGATAAAACTTGACTGACAGATTGTTTCAATTGTGCAGCAACAGCACAATATAGTCACAAGAAAAACACAGGATATATCTAAATGGCCTTGTTTTTTACAGCCCAAACACAGCAGCTTCAGCGTCCAGTCATCTTTGTGTTAAGTGATTGACATGCCTCATTACACGCCCCCTTGATTTGCTGACTGTTAGGGCTAATTTCATTCAGCCCAGGCCTCTGACTTTTGACAAATGACAGCGCAGCGGACGTACAGTGCGTACAGTGATATGAGAAGTTAGCGATGGCGGCAGCAGCCTCAGCGTCCAATCATCTTTGTGTTAGGTGATTGACAGGTGTTCAAAAAACTCAGAAGGACAGACGACAGAATCGCAAATTCTGTTTTACATGGTTAAATTGTTAACTTTGAAAGTAACCCAAATAGCCATGACAACCCCCATGACATCGACAGAATCAGAGAGGTGTTCCAGTACACTTAAGAGGATCAAATCAGGATTCAATCAAAAATCACGGGACTTCAATGACATGGTGATTAGTCTGTTTGCAGCCCAGAAAAGTCAATGTGAGTTTTTCTTCAAATAAGATAGGCTCAAGCCTATAGCCCAAGCCTATAATTGACCTCTTAAGGATCATCGCACACATGTCCTTAAGCTTTCCTGTCTACATATTGCCTCAACATTATTTTTGCTGTGGTTGCAAAATTGTTTAATCCGGGACATGATGTTTGACACATGTGTTGCAAAATGGTTGTGATAAGAATCATAAGACAGTTGCAGTATCTATTGGCAGTCATTACAATTGGAACATGTTTTGTAGTGCATAGCTTGAATGGATTCAAGTTCTGTGGGTGGACACTTTTCTGACATTAAAGAGCATTTTGTTATATCACGTAGCCTATCATTCTTACATATTTTGTTTTCTGTTCAAAAAAGGCATGTGCTAATGTGTAAAAAGAATAGTGATAATAGTAATAAAAAATAGTGAAATAGTTTTGGTGTGTGAGTGAGGGAGAGGGAGAGGGGGGGAGAGTTTTTTGGTTTCAGGCCATTCTTGAGGGTACTTCTCTATAACGTTATTGTAGAGCACATGCTATATTGCTGTAACTTCAAATACTGCTAGAGTGCAGTGTCCTATCTCAGCCTACAGGGGGAGACAGAGGCAGCTGTCTGTGATGACATGAGAATGATTTACAAGCTGAGCTAAGACGTTTGTTTGTTTGCCTCTCTGATAAGGAGGGATGAAGGTCCCTGGTTTCATGTTCTCAGGGGTAGCGCGTATGTCTGCAGTTTGCACTTTGACAAGGAGCGCATATATGTCTCGAAAAGTGGGCGGAATAGGCTAATAATGTTGGGTATGTGTGTGATTAAAAGCACTGGTCCTGACCCCCACACACTCCATCTCTCATCCGAATAGAGCCACATAATGCCGGGTAAGTGTGTGATTAAAAGCACTGGTCCCAAGTAGGGCTGGGCGATACGGACCAAAACCCGGTATTTTTAGGCTGCATCGCGATATACGATATATATCGGTATTTTATACAAATTTGGTTTTAACTCAATGCCACAAGTATGTCACAAGCACCCCCCCCCCCCCCACATCCATGCCTCCCCCCCACCTTGCCACCCCGGTTCTGCTGCCTACCGTACAAACTCTGCTAACTATATCCTATCACCATCAATGTTTTTGACTGCCTTACACGGTAATCATAACTCCCTACCTCTACCTATAGTTTATATATTTATTGTTTACATACCTGTATGATAGCCATGTACATTTTTACATTTTTACTGTACTTACCCTATATATATTAATCTTCAACTGTTGATACAACTGCATATCCCTGCTCACTACCTGCTGTATATACATTTCACTGTACTGTACAATTGTGCTGTACAAAGACAATACATTTGAATCTAATATAATATATTTATCCTGTTGATATAATTGCATACCCCTGCTCTACTACCTTGAATACTTGTATACTTACCTGTATATATATATATATATATATATATATATATATATATATATATATATATATATATATATATATATATATATACCTATAATTCTGCACATATCTCATACATACTCTATACGTTATTTTATACCTGTTTTTATACCTAGTAGACTGTCTTAACATCTCATTTAACCACTGTAAATTATATATTACCATGTACTTTACTGCAACATTTGCACTCTGGTTAAATGCCAAATTATTTTCGCTGTAATGTACTTGTGCTGTGCAATGACAATACATTTGAATATATTGTAATCTAATCTATCTTAATTCAAATACATAACACCATTACAGAAGCACAGTTGGATACAACGTGATGGGAAAGTGTTTTATTTAACAATGGAGGCTGTAGAGGCTTTATCAAAATATGAAAGCATAGGTTGCCATGTGATGTAAAATGTCTTTATCGGCCCTCGTTTAGAGACAATTAAATTTTAGCCCTATTTTTTCAGGAATAAACTGAAGCTTTTTAGAAATCTCTGGCCTTAGAGTTAAATGTTGAATGGAAAACCTGTCCTATGGTCTCCTTGGTCTTAGGTGATCGCTTACTTTGAGGTGTGTTTCCTGAAGGAAAACGATATCTGCCCTATAAAGCTGAAAGTGTATAATCATTATAGCTTGATGTGAAGCTGGGGTTTTTCCATATTGGGAAAAAGGGCGAGAGATTCTTCATAGCCCAGCATTTTATAAGCTTGTCTTTATATGATTAATCAAAATAACTGGGTTATTAGTGATCTTCTTGACATCCCTCATATCCACATAGGGCATATATCTCAGCTCAAATGGGAAAACGTCTGACACTTCCATTTTAACACATGTATCCTGTGTATTCGAAAACCATTGTTTGATCTGTTTTAAAAAAGTACAACTGGAAGTTTGGAAGATTCAGCCCACCTAAGTCATATTGAAGGCTTTGCACTTTATTTTGGAAGAAAGATAGGAAGATTCTGAAATAAATATGACAATGTTGGTTGGATAATCATTTTTGATCACGTTAACTCTACCCATGTGAGAAATAGATAACAAACACATTCTCTTTAAGATAATTTAAAGGATTTAAAGGCATTCAAGATACAAGATGCTTTATTGGCCATTTGCAACAAATACAATGGAATGCTTACTCCCCATTCCCTCCGTATGAATTTTTAGAACAATACTAAAAAAATACAAAAGATGATGTTAAAACTATGATAAGGCAAGCAAAGAAATTAGTAGAGAGTATGATAGCCGTACAGTTTCATCATACATTAAAACCGAGGTTGTTTCATAAGATGAATGACATTTGTTTTCCCTTGTTTTACCGTTTGTCAAATTAACCTGTTTTACTTGAAGCTCTGTCATAAGTTATCAAATGAACCCATGATAAAATAAATTTGTATACTGATATCAGTTCATCATCTTTTTTTCATACTTCTTAATATATTATTTTTCCAGGACGAGTTAGATGAGACCACCTGTGTGTGATTTACATGTCATCAGACCATCAAAGAATGACAGAAAACAACAAAAACTTCAAGAGAGATGCCTGAATAGCAAGGCATCAAGGCATGCAATGGGTTAATGTCAAATAATTGACCTTATCATCTTTCAGTTGATTGAATATAACAGTGACAAAGTGAAAGCAGAACCGTGATATCCTTATAATGAGGTCCAAGTTTAAAATATAACTTGTGTACTGTCATTTCCACATAGAAACCTAGCCTGAAATGCACTTAGGGGCTTAGTAGGATGGTCTCCTTTGCGGGCCTGTGCACACAGATAACTTTATTGTGTGCACGGGTTACTATCTTGTGGGAACGAGAAACCTTTGCGTGCGAACAGGATAGTTTCTCGTTCCCACAGGTTAGTGTGTTGTGCGCACGAGAAAGTTATTTTATTTTTTTAAAGTTTCTTTCTCAAGTCACTTTAGGGGCTCCATACGTCGGTGATATTAAAATTTAACTTTGGGCCGAGCTTTATCTTTTGGATTAGAATTCTTTAAACACTACACCGATGTTAGTAGTGAAGACTAATTCCAAATATTTAGTTCCTTTCTTGCGGTCACGTAGTACAAGACAGGGGTGTCCTGCCTCACCGGCACTGTTTGCTATATATAACCTTTGGCAGCTTAAATGAGGTCACATGATCAGATAAAACAAATTCAAATTGGTAATGAAATCATCTCATATCGCTGTATGCAGATAACATTTTACTTTATCTTTATGACCCTGCTAACCCAATTCCATTACTTTTAGTTTTGTTGAAGTTCAATGCCTATCTGGTTATAAAGTCAATTGGGCTAAGACAGAAATAATGCCTATTTCTAAATTACATCATAAACCATTACAAGAACAGTTTAAATGGAAATGGTCGTTGAACTGTATGAAATATCTGTGAATTCACATCCAAAGTAAAGCAGAAGATGCATTTACAACATCTCTGATGAGGGAAACAAATGTATTAAAAAAGGCAATTACAGATCCTGATCTTTATGAAATGTAATTTAAGCCAACATCTGAACTGGAGTTTGTGTGCAGTAACAGTATACACAGAGCAGTCACCTCTTTTTTATTTGATTCCTGCAGAAGGTCGTTGGTTCAAGTCCCCGAACCCCTGGGCACCGCCGAGGTGCCCTTGAGCAAGACACCAAACCCCTACACTACACCCAGGGCACTGTATATACAATAGCTGCCCACTGCTCCTAATACTAGGATGGTTTAAATGCAAAGAAATAAAGTGACTTCAATCTTCCAGATTTAGATTTAGTGTTCCCCTTTATTCTAAAGTAAGTGCGTTAAAGACTATGGATAGATGTTCAGTCACAGGTCAAAATTAAATTAGATTTATGCTCTTGAGGACTTAATAATGGCAAATAGTCCATTGCCACATGCATCCAGAATATTGTCAAATTCTGAATTTTAAGCAGGTGGGGGTCCCCGGGAGCGGGTGTAGCCACGGAGCAATGTGGAACCAGCCCGGGAAACAATGTGCTCGGAACCATGAGGTGCTGGCGTAGCCACGGAGCTAGCCTGGGAGCTAGGGACAGGAGACACAAGGAGCTAGCCTGGAAGCTAGGAACTGGAGACACAGGGAGCTAGCCTGGGAGCTAGGAACTGGAGACACAAGAAGCTAGCCAGGACGCTAGGAGCTGGAAACACAGGGAGCTAGCCTGGAAGCTAGGAACCGGAGACAAAGGAGCTAGCCTGGAAGCTAGGGACTGGAGACACAGGGAGGTAGCCTGGGAGCTAGGAAACTGGAGACACAGGGAGCTAGCCTGGGAGCTAGGGACTGGAAACACAGGGAGCTAGCCTGGGAGCTAGGAACTGGAGACACAGGGAGCTAGCGTAACTCGGTTGGTGTCCCGCTCCCTGCTTCTGGGTTCCCGGCTTGGCTCAATTTAGGCTTGACCATTCTGTTAGGACCCAACGAGACCGGCGAGCCAAATGTGCCAAAGAACCCAGAAGAAGGACAACAGGACAACCAAACAGAAAATGTCTTTACTGAAAAATAAAAAAACCCAACAAGGTAGGGTAGGATAGGTTACATGGGGTGGTCGACGCGGGGAGATGGTCGACAGCCTTCGACAGCCTTAAGTAGGGTAGATCCCAGGTGTTCATTGGCCTCAGCCGGCCTGATTATAATGTGAAACACCTGGGATCAATTAGAGCGCGGGGGCACAACACATGGAGAGGCATTGTTACATTAAGTTTACAGCTTGGATATTTGGACTAGGATAAAGTCAGGTTTGTGCTTTAAATCTGCAGATCTTTTTACAAATGATCTGATGGCGTTTTTTTATGGGTTATATAGAATCTAGTGTTTTGTCTCAAGGTCTGTAATTCAGAAATGGTCCACATGATGGCAGAATAACACAAGCCTTAAACTGTACAGCCTGGTGAGGCTTTTGGCTTTTGGGGGGCTCATGAACCCATGGGAAATCTGTAACATGAAAAACTGCAAACAGGCAACCGTCTCATTTGTAAAAATCAATAACTTAAAAAAAAGAAATGCAGCAGAACGTTTTGAATTTTATTCAAAAAGGAAGGGCTTTCAGGTCAGGAAATTCACAGGCTCTAGCTTTGGCAAACAAGTAATATCTTCCAGCTACTGCTCATATTTACTCATTCGTGGCGATTTGAGGAAGTTTTAATATAGGTGTGTGCCCATGTCTGCTGTGCCAGAGAGAGCACTGACCCCCATAATCCATTCTGCTTAAAGATGCCGCTGCACTCCTGGGTGGAACCTCTTTGTTGTCATGGTAACAACAGAAGATGAGAAGGCAAACAGTTGTTGTGTTCCGGAAGTGGCCCAATATTATTATTATTATATAATGGTAATGGACTGCTTTTATATAGCGCTTTTATCCAAAGCGCTTTACAAGTCATGCCTTACATTCACCCATTCATACACACAGTCAACCACAGAGTCAGCCATAGACAGCCAGCACGTCAGGCGCTGTAAGGGTTAGGGGTCTTCTCCTCTTCTGTGGGCCTGTGCAGCTGTGGGCCTGTTGTTGCTAGCACATTCAAGATTAAGATTCAAGATTCTAAAATTTGATTCCATTAAGTACAATGGAATGCTAACTCCCCATTGCCTCCCCCAGTATGATATTCTAGAACACAATACTATAAGAATACAATACACAATCAAATAAGAAATGATACAATGAAGGGATTGATGGATGATATGTTATATTGTGCAAAAAACTAATTTGAGCATTTTATATGCCAGTAGTGCAGCATCATCACAAATATAGTACAAAACAATGCAGACAGAACAGTGCAGTAACCGAAATGAGTAATGAATATGAGTCCAGAAAGTCCAGCAGTTTGGTTGAGAACCCAGTAGAATCTAAGACTCAAAGAATCTATGAGAAAATGGCAAGATCTCTGTTGCCGTTTTTTGAGCTACATTTTCCATCACTTAAACCTACTTAATATGGAGCTGCTGGGCAGATATATAACAGTTATGCAGCTTGCAGATTTTATGCTTTTTAAAGAAAGCTCTCACTTTTTTCTGCTGATCTATGTCCAGGCAAAATACCCCACTTTCGTACATTGCGCTGATCAGTCCTACAAATCACAGATGTGATGACGAAATTGATAGACTCATTGAAAACCAACTGATCATTTCAGTATCTACACTGATGTGATGAGATTTGTAAAGGACCCTTTCTGTGTGAATGTTAAGGGGGGGGGGGGGGGGTTTGCATTGAAAGGAAAGGAGCTGGAAACTTCATCTTTACAAAAGGCATTTTTACAACTTGAACTCATTGACATTTAGTCATCAGATGACCTGCGGAGGTCATTACAGCTAGCAGGTTCTGAAAAGTTCTGGACTGATGAAGTCAGCCACGAGAAATTCCCTAATTCAAGGGGTCTTGCGCTTTTTATCCAGACAATGTTTGGCTCCACTTACACATGCAAATCCTCATTCTCACACATGAATTCCATTAAAACAAGTAATCGCGCATCCCTCACTGCCCAGCATCTGCACCACTGTATATGTCATTTATCTTATTAGATGGCAAATATTAGCTAAGGCTGTATATGTTAGGTAACACATTTATTGTTTGTTTGAGGTATGTTGCAGTTGAAATATTACTTATGTGTTTTAATATTCACTTAATAATGCCATATTATGCACTTAACGTATTCTACATTACATTACATTACATTACAGTCATTTAGCAGACGCTTTTATCCAAAGCGACTTCAACAAAGGAAGGTAAGAGAACATCTCATCACCAGAAGTCAAAAGTAAATTTCATTTCTAACAAGTCTGTTGTGCCTCCCCCACGCTCTAATCGATCCCAGGTGTTGCCCATCATAATCAGGCCAACTGAGACTAATTAACACCTGGGATCTACCCTTCTTTAGGCTGCCGAGGACCGACGTCGGGCGCTTGGTTATTGTGAACCACTGTCACGAGAGACTGCGTGTTCCAGCTCCTACCTCGCCAAGTATCCAGTCCAACCCTGCCTAGTTTATGTTTTTGATGTTGGAGATTTACAGTAAAGACATTTTTTCCTTTGTTTTGAGTGTCCGTGTCTCGCTACTTCTGGGTTCTTTGGCACATTTGGTTCTTCGGTCTCGTTGGGGTCTAACAGAATAACCAAGCCTAAAATGAGCCAAGCCGGGAACCCAGAAGCGGGGCACGGGACACCGTCCGAGTTACGCAAGATTGTAACGGAACAAGCCATCGAGCTTACCCAACTGCAGGCCGAACTGGGAAAGGCTTTTCCCTCGGTCCAGTCCCAGATTGCGGTGCTGGAGAACACGTCGCAGACTACCGTCAGTACGGTCACCAGTCTCACCGCCAAGGTGGATGCTATGACCGGAGCCCTAGCGTCCATCCAGCGATCTCTGGACGCGTTAGCCGTCAGCACCTATCCAGTCCCAGGTTCCGGTCCGGGAACCAGTTCGTCCTACGTCCCAGCTGGCCCCGATGTCCCCGCAGGGTCAGTCGGTTGCGCCGAGCCCAGCTTGGTTAGCCCCAGATCGTTCGGGGGCGATTTGAACCAGTGCCGTGGGTTCATAGCTCAGTGTGAGTTGCTGTTCACACATCAGCCGTCCAAGTATTCCTCGGGTGGGGCCAGGATTGCTTTTGTGATGTCCCTCCTTGCCGACAGAGCTCTCAGCTGGGCGATTGCCGCGGTGAACAGCGACGGGGGTTATGCCACCGATTACCCCCTGTTCAAGCGAGAGTTTTGCGCGGTCTTTGACCATCCATTGGACGGGCTGGATTCTGCAAGCCGGCTGCTAGTTTGCCGTCAGGGGTCTCGCTCGGTGGCCGATTTCACGGTGGAGTTCCGGATCCTTGCAATAGAGAGTGGTTGGGACGATAGAGCACTCCTCTGTCTCTATCGCAAGGGCTTGAGCGACGCCGTCAAGGACCTCATCGTTCGAGACAGCCCGGAGACGCTGAGAGAGTTAATCACACTGGCACTCCAAATGGACTCACGGCTGCGTGAACGCCGTTTGGACCGAGCCCAGCGTTCGTTCCTTTGCCCGGCTCCCGGTCGCTCTGCCTCGGCGACCGCCACCCAGTCCGCGGCGGGCTTGGCCACGCCCCCTTTTCAGCACGCGCTGTCTGTTGACAGGTCGATGTCCGGGCCCGGAGAGCCCATGGAGATTGGCCGATCCCACCTTTCGGCAGGACAAAGAGTACAGGATGTCCCACCAACAGTGCCTCTACTGTGGGAAGGAGGGACATTATGTCAGATCCTGCCCAACCCGCCCAAACGACCAAGCTCGCCAGTAAGGGGCATACGGGTGAGCAAGACATCCCTTTCCCCGCCCCATAGTACGTTAAATCGTCTTTTTCCGGCCACCTTAGCCTGGGGTACGGAGACCTTGTCGGTTGGCGCTCTCATAGACTCGGGTGCCGACGAGTGTCTACTGGATGTTACTCTAGCCCGACAGGCGGGAGTCCCTTTGGTGGCTTTAGATCGCACCCTCTCTCCTCGGGCCATAGATGGGCATTCTTTGGGTACTATTACGCACGCTACTGACCTTCTCACACTCACTCTTTCGGGAAATCACTCTGAGTCCATTCGTTTTTTTGTTTTGCACGCCCCCACGGCGCCTCTAGTGTTGGGTAGACCCTGGCTGGAGAGGCACGACCCTCACATCTCCTGGGCATCTGGGCGGGTTTTGGGGTGGAGTACAGCTTGTCACGCTACCTGTTTGCGTTCCGCCTTGTCTCCGTCCAGCGGTTCCAGGCCTGTGTCCTCTCCACCAGATATCACTGGGGTGCCTCACATTTATCACGACCTCTCTCTGGCGTTTAGTAAGGACAGAGCCCTCTCACTCCCCCCTCACCGGCCTTATGATTGTCCCATCGACCTCCTTCCTGGGGCCGCCCTTCCTAAGAGGCGGCTCTACAACATCTCCCAGCCGGAGAGGGAGGCGATGCGCAACTATATCGCTGAGTCCCTAGCCTCAGGCCTTATAAAGCCGTCGTCTTCGCCCCTCGCAGCGGGCTTCTTCTTCGTGGCTAAGAAGGACGGTGGCCTGAGGCCCTGTATAGACTATCGGGCACTGAACGACATCACGGTGAAGAATAGGTACCCCCTGCCACTTCTTAGTTCCACTTTCGAGCCACTCACGCACGCCCGGGTGTTCACCAAGTTGGACCTTCGTAACGCATACCACTTGGTCAGGATCAGGGAGGGTGACGAGTGGAAGACGGCCTTCAACACCCATCTCGGCCACTATGAGTACCGCGTCATGCCGTTCGGTCTGTCCAATGCCCCCGGAGTTTTCCAAGGCCTGGTGAATGACGTGCTGAGGGACATGCTAGACATCTTTGTGGTGGTGTACCTGGACGACATCCTGATTTTCTCTAGGTCCATGGAGGAACACCACCAGCACGTCCGCCTGGTGCTACAACGGCTGTTGGAGAACAGGCTCTACGTGAAGGCTGAGAAGTGCGTCTTCCACACCAACTCGGTGACGTATCTCGGCAACGTGGTGGAGGATGGACAGATGCGTGCAGACCCCGCCAAGATCAAGGCGGTGGAGGAATGGCCACGCCCTACTGACCGCACGCAGCTCAGGCGCTTCCTGGGTTTTGCAGGCTTTGTGCGGCGGTTCATCAAGGGGTTCAGCCAGGTGGCTGCCCCCCTCAACGCCCTCACCTCCTCCTCTCGACCATTCGTGTGGACACCTGAGGCGGAGTCGGCCTTTCGCCGACTCAAGAGCTTGTTCACCACAGCCCCGGTTCTCGTCCACCCCGACCCGGCGAGGCAGTACGTCGTCGAGGTAGATGCGTCTGACACAGGCATCGGAGCCGTTCTCTCACAGCGGTCAGAGGAGGACCACAGGGTCCACCCATGTGCCTATTTCTCTCTGCGTTTCGAACCCGCTGAGAGGAACTATGATGTGGGCAACAAGGAACTGTTGGCGGTTCACGCCGCCCTGGAGGAGTGGAGACACTGGTTGGAGGGAGCGGAGCTACCGTTCATCGTGTGGTCGGATCACAAGAACCTGGCCTACATGAGGACGGCGAAGAGGCTGAACTCCAGGCAGGCCCGCTGGGCCCTTTTCTTCAGCCGGTTCAATTTCACCCTCATCTACCGTCCGGGCTCCAAGAACGTCAGAGCTGACGCCCTCTCCCGTCAGTCCCCGGGGGAGGGTCCTGCCGTCAAGGAGAACCCCGACACCATCCTTTCCTCAGCCCGGGTGGTGGGTGTAGTCACCTGGGCCATCGAGCCGCTGGTGAGACAGGCCCAGCGGGCCGAGCCAGACCCAGGTAACGGTCCCTGTAACCGGTTGTTTGTGCCTCTTGCTGTCCGCCCGCAGGTGTTGGAGTGGGGCCACTCCAGCCACTTTGCTTGTCACCCCGGGGAGTGGCGGACGGCGGAGTTCATCAGCCGGAGGTTCTGGTGGACCACTCTCAGGAGGGATGTCAGGGGGTTTGTAGCCGCCTGCACCACCTGCGCCCGGAGCAAGGCTTCGCATCGCCCTCCAGCAGGTCTCCTGCACCCCCTCCCCGTTCCCAGTCGCCCATGGTCCCACATTGCCTTGGACTTTATTACGGGGCTTCCTGTTTCCCAAGGCTGTGACACCATCCTGACCGTGGTCGATCGCTTCTCCAAGGCGGTTCATTTTGTTTCCCTCCCAGGGCTTCCCTCGGCGGCCGAAACAGCGGACCTCCTGACCCTCCATGTGGTCCGCCTACATGGAATCCCCTCTGACATTGTGTCCGACCGCGGTCCCCAGTTCATCTCCAAGGTGTGGCAGGCCTTCTGCAAGGGAATTGGGGCCACGGCCAGCTTATCCTCTGGGTACCACCCCCAGTCCAATGGGCAGGCGGAGCGCGCCAAACAGGCCGTCGAGGCGGCTCTTCGTTGCGTCACCTCGAGTAACCCCACCTCCTGGGCCAAGTACCTGCCCTGGGTGGAGTATTCCCTCAACGCTATGGAGAGCTCCGCTACTGGTATGTCCCCGTTCCAATGTTCCCTGGGCTACCAGCCCCCGCTGTTTCCCCAACAGGAGCTGGAGGTGGCGGTCCCGACCACCAGGGCCCACCTCCGCCGGTGTCAACGCATTTGGAGGGCCGCCCGGGCCGCACTACTCCGGGCCACGGAGCGGGCCCGGCTTGCCGCGAACCGGCGGAGGGTGCCTGCCCCTGTCTACCAGCCTGGTCAGAGGGTTTGGCTGTTGGCCCGGGACCTGCCCCTCCAGACCTCCCAGACATCAACTCGTAAGTTGAATCCCCGGTACGTTGATCCCTACACCGTGGATCGAATCATTAACCCCTCTGCGGTGCGTTTGGTTCTCCCTCCGGCTCTCCGGGTTCACCCTGTGTTTCATGTTTCTCAGCCTCCCCTCAGGGGGGGGATACTGTTGTGCCTCCCCCACGCTCTAATCGATCCCAGGTGTTGCCCATCATAATCAGGCCTACTGAGACTAATTAACACCTGGGATCTACCCTTCTTTAGGCTGCCGAGGACCGACGTCGGGCGCTTGGTTATTGTGAACCACTATCACGAGAGACTGCGTGTTCCAGCTCCTACCTCGCCAAGTATCCAGTCCAACCCTGCCTAGTTTATGTTTTTGATGTTGGAGATTTACAGTAAAGACATTTTTTTCCTTTGTTTTGAGTGTCCGTGTCTCGCTACTTCTGGGTTCTTTGGCACATTTGGTTCTTCGGTCTCGTTGGGGTCTAACAAAGTCTCCAATAACTGAACCAGTGCTCAGGTAGAAGTACAATAATTCAGGCAAAAGTGTAAGGGAAAAAGTACAATAAGTTGGCAAACAATATACAACAATATCTAGAACAATATATACCTATCTATAATATGTAATCTACATTTGACTGACTTAATTGACTTAGCGCTACGAGAAAAGTCCGGGAAGTGTGTCCGGAAGCGATGGGTTTTCAGCCTGCGGCGGAAAATGGGGGGTGACTCTGCAGTCGTGACATCCGTGGAGAGTTTGTTCCACCAAATTGGGGCCAGAGCGGAGAACAGCCGTGACCGCGTAGATCGGCCACACGGGCCCCTAAGTGAGGGAGCAAGCAGACGTCCCGAAGAAGCCGAGCAAAGTGTACGGGTTGGGATGTAGGCCTTGACCATTGCCTGGAGGTAGGATGGAGCAGTACCTTTTACTGCCTTGTAGGCTAGCACCAAGGTCTTGAACTGGATGGAGCAGCTACAGGTAGCCAGTGTAGAGTCAGAAGGAGGGTAGATGTGTGGGAGTACTTGGGGCGGTTGAACACCAGGCGAGCTGCAGCATTCTGAATGAGCTCCAGGGGCCTGATGGCAAATGCCGGGGCGCCAGCAAGGAGGGAGTTGCAGTAGTCCAGCCGGGAGATGACAAGAGCCTGGATGAGCACCTGTGCAGCCTTTTCAGTGAGAAAAGGCCGAATCCTCTTGATGTTGTAGAGGAGGAATCTGCAGGAGCGTGTCACCGATGCAATGTTTGCCGAGAACGACAGTTGGTCGTCCAGGGTCACACCCAGATTCCTTGCGGTCCGAGTAGGTGTCACCACAGCCTCATCAATGGTGACAGCCAGGTCTCGGTGCAGACAGCCCTTTGCCGGGAAGAACACTAGCTTGGTCTTGTCCAGGTTGAGCTTTAGGTGGTGCATCGACATCCACTTTGAAATGTCTGCTAAGCACGCGGAAATGCGTGTTTCCACTTGCGTGTCCGAGAGGGGAAACGACAAGACCAGTTGGGTGTCGTCAGCATAGCAATGGTACGATAAGTCATGGGAGTGGATAACAGCACCAAGGGACGTTGTGTAGAGGGAGAAGAGAAGAGAACCCAGGACTGATCCTTGTGGAACCCCAGTAGTCAGTCGGTGTGGTTCTGACACAGACCCTCCCAGTGCCACCCGTCAGGTAGGATGCAAACACGGCGAGAGCAAATTTGCTCTAGCAACATGGAACGACTCAGTTACTGCCAGAAGGGAAGTTTCTGTCGAGTGACCTGCCTTAAAACTAGATTGGTGGGGAGGCAGTTCTGGTGGAGATACAAGGACAATTGGTTAAAGACAGCATGTTCAAGAGTTTTGGATAAGACGGGCAAAAGGGATACCGGTCTGTAGTTCTTGAGTCTGTAGTTATTGATGTGGTATGGCTCACATAGACTAATTATTGAGGTAACGGACAGCAGGTGGTTCTGTGCAGTGGTAAACCTCACTCGCCGACGCCTTAATAGATGTTCTAGCGATGAAGCTTGGGCCAATGGGTTTTAGCTCTCACATTAGAATGTCGCCTCTCATGCCAGAAGTTGTCAATTTGAGCCCAGTGCGGGACACTGTTAGATATTGTGTAGTATTGCATAGTATAGTATATTGTAGTGTAGTATAGCATAGTCTTTTTGTTCAAATTCAGAATGTGGGAGTGAATGGGGAGTAAGCATTCGATTGTACTTGTTACATATGACAAAAATAAAGAATCTTGAATCTTGAAAGGAGATGGGCCATTACATGAGGAGAGCTAAAAAAGGGCAAAAACCCAGTAGCAGGAACCGTTTATGTTCCTTTATGCGAAGAAGAACAGGAGGAGCACTGCCTGTGCATGTTTCTGTCAGAACCAGACTCCATGAGAGTGGCATTAAGGGCGTTCTCTAGTGGGACCTGTGCTCACAGCCCAGCACCGTGTAGCTCGACTGGCATTTTCTAGAGAACACCAGAATTGGCAGGTTTGCCATTGGCGCCCCGTTCTCTTCACAGATGAGAGCAGGTTAATACTGAGCACATGTGATAAACATGAAAGAGTCTGGTGACACCCTGGGGAATGTAATGCTGCCTGCAACATCATGCAGCATGACGGCATTGGTGGTGGGTCAGGGATGGTCTGGGGAGGCATATCCTTGGAAATTCACCCTATGTGCTAGCCAATGGCAACCTGACTCCTGACAATGGGTTTGAAATTCTCAGACCTATTGTCAGATTTGACACTGCTGCAGAAGGCCCTTGGTTTCTTGTGGTGCAGGACAGTGCCCAGCCTTAAGTGGCCAGAGTGTGTAAGCAGTTCCTGGTTGACTTGCTCTCTTGACCGCCGCCAAGCAGCGCCACAGACTGTCCAGGAGCAGATGTCAAGAGTGTGTACAGGCATGTGGAGCCATACACACCACTAAGACCACATTATGAGTTGTCATGATAAATTGATGAAAAGTTTGATCACCCTGTGATCTCAATTTTCTTCTTTGATTTTCGGTAAGATTTTATAATATATTTATTTTGAACACTGTGACAGTGATTTCAGACAGAGCATGTACAATAAAGTGATCCTATTAGGGAAAATAAATAAATGACGCCACTCGTCAGGAAGCTCTCTACAGTGCCACAGTAGAAGTTCACTAGCCACCGTAGTTCTATTACGCTTTTCCTGAATCACCAAAGGGCATAGAGGCACTGGTGTGCCTTCTTTAGCATGACCTTGTGTTGCGGGTCTATGCCAGATAGTCGGAAATCTTTAGCCCAAGGAAACGGAAGCAGCTGACGACTTCCACCCGTGTCCCGTCCAGGCTGGTGGAGTGGGTGCCCCGGTGGCTCCTGAAGTCCACGATGAGCTCCTTAGTCTTGCTGACATTTAGTGAAAGGCTGTTGTCCACACCACACATACGTCTGGTGTCAGAGCCCCCGAACTGTAATTCAAATTGTTTTTTGTAATCCAATTGACCCTTCTTGATGGCTTTTCTGATTTCATACTTGGCCTTCTTGTAGTGATCGGAGTTGCCTGTTGTGAAAGCGGTACTCCGTTCCTTAAGTTTGTTCCGTATGTCATCATTCAACCATGGTTTGCAGTTCGGGAATGAGCAAACAGACCTGGTCGGGATGCATTCCTTCACTAGCCTGTTAATGTATGCTGTGACATGATCTGCATACACATCCAGGTCGGTGGTCTTTAATACACTCCAGTCCATGATTTCCTGCACACCCTGCAAATGTAGTAAGTCAGTGTCATGGCATTACTGCCAAGGAGGCCCAGACGAGGCATGAGAGGGATAGGACAAAGTAAACACATAAACAAAGTATCTATCACAGAGTTCCACAATGTTGAGATGTGTTCACATAGCCAAAACATATGTAAAAGTAACATTTGTTTCTTACGCCAGCCAAGCTAAGATATTTCACCATTCTTTTTAGTTTTGTTTCTGCAGTCAAGTGTTATCTATTTGTATTTGAATGAAGGCATGTCCCAGCACGTCCCAGCACCTCAAACGACTACAGACCGGTGGCGCTGACGTCCCACGTGGCGAAGTCCTTTGAGAGGCTGGTCCTGTTGCTTCTTCGGCCCCTGGTCAGATCATCGCTGGACCCTTTTCAGTTTGCCTACCAGCCGAAACTGGGAGTGGAGGACACCATCATCTTCCTGCTTCATCGTGCCTACGCCCACTTGGACAGACCCGGGAGCACTGTGAGAATCATGTTTTTCGACTTCTCAGTGCGTTCAACACCATCCGGCCTGCCCTGCTGGGGAGTAAGCTGACGGCGATGAAGGTGGACTCTTCCCTGGTGTCCTGGATTACTGACTATTTGACGGGTCGTCCACAGTTTGTCAGACTGCAGGACTGTGTGTCTGACACTGTGGTCAGCAGCACTGGTGCTCCACAGGGAACGGTTCTTTCCCCATTCCTGTTCACCCTTTCCAGTACAACTCTGTGTCCTGCCATCTGCAGAAGTTCTCGGACGACTCTGCAGTTGTTGGTTGTGTCAGCGAGGGAAATGATGAGGAGTACAGGGGCGTCGTGGACTCCTTCGTGGAGTGGTGTGAGCTGAACCACATGCAGCTCAACACAGACAAGACGAAGGAGATGGTGGTGGACTTCCGCAGGAGGAAATCTACCCCCACACCCATTTCCATCAAGGGTGTGTCCACTGAAGTTGTTCAGGAATATAAATACCTGGGAGTTCATCTGGACAACAAACTGGTCTGGGCCAAGAACTCTGAGGCTGTGTACAGGAAGGGCCAGAGCCGTCTCTACTTCCTGCGGAGGCTCCGGTCCTTCAACGTTTGCAACAAGATGCTGAACATGTTCTACCAGTCGGTGGTAGCCAGTGCCATCTTCTCCGGTGTCGTGTGCTGGGGAAGCAGGTTGAGGTCAGCAGACGCCAACAAGATCAGCAGGATTGTCAGGAAGGCTGGCGCTGTCCTGGGGGTCCAGCTGGACTCCTTGTTGGTGGTGTCTGAGAGAAGGATGCTGCACAAGCTGCGTAGTATCCTTGACAACAACTCTCACCCTCTCCATCAGGTGCTGACCTCATATAGAAGCACCTTCAGCAACAGACTCATTCCACCCAGGTGCACCACAGAACGCCACAGGAAGTCCTTTCTTCCTGTGGCCATCAGTCTCTATAATTCGTCTCTTTAATTCATCTACCTCGGGTCGTGAGAGGGACAGTGGAGACTCAGTGACCTGAGGTCAACGCACTGTTATTATTATTATTTTTTGGTCAACGCACTGTAAATCCTTTCACTGTAATTTTGCACTGTAAATTCAATTTCACTTTTCACTTTTCACATTTCACACTTTTTCAGTATTCATCTGAGTTATTTATTAATATATTATTACTGCCAATTTGCACTATACGTATTGTTGTGTATTGTATATACCTACGTATTACTGTAATAATACTGTAAATTGTGCAATTTATCTATTCATCTATCAATACATTTAGATTTTATTTAGAGTTATTTTAGTTATATTTTGTTTATACTAGTTTTGTTTAGTTAGTTGTTGTTATTTCGTTTTTAGCTTAGGTATTAGTATATTTGTGTGTGCATTTATCCCCCTGTGTCAACTGTTGCACATTAATTTCCCTCGGGATAAATAAAGTTTCTTGAATCTTGAATCTTGAATCTTGAATTTGTACATCTTGTTACCATCTCTGTCTAGTACTGTCTGTATTAAAACTTGAAAAAAACTTTTATTTGTGTTGCAACTGGCTAAATGTTGAAAAAATACCCTTATGGAAAATATGTGAAATGTCCCTTATACCGCTCTCATACCACAATTTAAATGTATCATCATTAAAGCTTCATATCTCAGCTTGTATCAGAAAACGTCTGACATTTAGATTTTAACCCATGTGTACACTAACCCATTTTGCACATGAGTCACATTGAAGGTGCAGAACCATTACATTTGGGGTGTTTTTTCCTTCAAACAAAGAGGAAAGAAGGCTTTCAAATGTTTTTTTGCCAATTATTTTGGAGGCAAGATAGGATGATTCTGAAATAAATCTAAAAGTAGGATAATCATTTTTATCACGTTTAACTCTACCCATGAGATCGATAATAAACCCATTCTCTTGAAGATAATTTAAAGGATGTACAGGCATTTGACAGGATTCGATGACCTCATGTTGGTGATATTAAAATTTAACTTTGGGCTTTTAAAGTTATTTAAACACTTTCGATGGCAGTAGTGAAGACTAATTCTGAATATTGCATTCCTTTCTTGCTGTCACGTAGTACAAGACAGGGGTGTCCTGCCTCACCGGCACTGTTTGATATATATATATATAGAACCTTTTGCAGATTACATTAGGTCACATGATCAGATAAAAGGAATTCAAATTGATAATGAAACTATGTATGCAGATAACATTTTATTTTATCTTCATGACCCTGCTAACGCAATTCCATTACTTTTACTTTTGCTTATTAAGTTCAGTGCCTATCTGCTTATAAAGACTACAAGAACAGTTTAAATGTAAATGGTCGTTGAACTGTATGAAATATCTGGGAATTCACATTCAAATAAAGCAGAAGATGCATATAAATTGAACTATCTCCCGCTAACATAATATAAGATTATATTTCATTAATTGAGATAGTTTCATAAATTTTCTTTGAGCAGTGTATATGAATCTCTGGCAATGGAAACAAATGTATTAGAAAAGGCAATTACATAATCCCTCCTGATCTTTATAAAAGTATGAAGACTTTTGAGTCATCATCTCAACTGACTTGTGTGCTAGTGTTTGTATGCAGTAACGCATATAAGCTGTGACTGAGCATGTCACTTTTTAATGTTTATTTGATTCCTGCAGCAAAATGTTGCATTGTCATGCAGCACTCTGTGCAGTTGATTTTAATGATTTGCTTGTTCTCAACCTCATCTGTAAATCAAAAATAATTTCTTCAATGTAAAGCCCTGAGTTGGATGGAGTGTTTGGAAAGTGGTTTTGGAATGTGAATGACCTTCAAATGTTGTTTCTCTTGTATCTAATAAACTTCTCTCCTTCCAGTTTGTTGGTCAACGCAGAAGTATCCTGGGCTAGAACAAGTTCCTATGCAGACCCCTTGAGTTAGGGATCTGCAGAGACCCTAGGCCAGGGGTATTCAACTAGATTAGGAAGGGGGCCACAATTGTAAAATGTCTTGAAGGCGAGGGCCACAAGACTGTGACAACGAAAATGAACAAATGCCAAAAAAAGGTTGTACAAAATTATTGTACAACCAACCATGCAATAATAATAATGATTATTGTTATTGTTATTATTATTATTGTAGTAGTAGTAGTAGTAGTCGGTGCTGCAGACCTGACGTCGATTGAATAAGATTCACTATTTTTATGACAGTCTCCATTGCTTCTTTCAACTCCCCTGACAATTTCGCACACAGAACTGATTGATGTATGATGCAATGCAGTGTGTTCACTGTGGGATGCTCTGCACATAAGCGAGATGCAAAGCCCCTTTCTTTCCCAATCATGGACGGGCAGCCATCGGTAACGAGAAGGTTGATCTTACCTAGATCCAAACCCTTCTCTTCAAAAAAACTCCAAACTGCAGCGAAAATCACTTCACCTGTAGTGCTGGTTATCAGTGGTAAAAGGCATAACAACTCCTCTTTAAAAACATCACCATCGAAGTACCTCACAAACAGCGAGAGCTGTGCCGTATCTGTTGCATCAGTCGATTCATCGACAGCGATGTACTCTGTAGATTTGAGATCGGCAATTAATGCTGAAAAACAGTCCTCAAACAGTACCTCTACTCTTCGACTTCCCGATGTGTCAGAGTACACTCCTTCACAACTTCAGCGTCAGTGAATGTCTTTCTCTTTTTGGCTAAAGCGATCACTCGTAGAGAAGCAGCAGTGGCCTTTTCCTGGGCTGTATAAGCAGTTGTAAGAATAGTGGTTGATGCAGTGTAAGAAGATTTAAGTATTTCTATTTTACCACGTCTAGCTGTGCTACCAGGCGGGTAAGCAGCATTGAAGTTAGCAGCATGCTTGGTCTCATAGTGGCGCCTCACATTAGCAACCTTGCAGACTGAAACAGTTATTTGACATATTAAACATAAAGGTCTAGGATTGGCGTGCGATGGTAAAATAAATACAAAATCATCAGTCCATTTGGGGTTGAAGTGTCGGTTTTCACCGTAAATTTTCCGCCGTTTCTCTCCGCTCATTTTGGATCAGTATTGAGAGTAACGAGATTGACACGATGTCGCGATAATTACACGCTGATCAGTCCAATGCAAGATTGCCTTTTAAGAACTATTGAGGGAGAAATAATTTCGACTCATTTAATTCGGATAACATAATAGCGAACATATATTGACATTTATTTAAATGATTAAAAAAAAAAATATTTTTTATTTTTTTTACATTTACACAATATGGAGTGTGTTCCAGGGGCCACGAGAAAGCTCCCCGCGGGCCGGATTTGGCCCGCGGGCCGCCAGTTGAATATCCCTGCCCTAGGCCCTAGGGTGTCTGGCAACTGGAAGGTTGCTGGTTCAAGTCTCCAAAACACCTAGGCACACACTGCCGTGGTGCCCTTGGGCAAGGCACCAGACCCATACACTTCTCCCCGGGCACTGTATATATAATAGCTGTCAAATGCTCCTAATACTACAATGTGTGAGGAAAAAAGATTCACTGTGTTTACATGTATGTAACCAATAAAATGGATCAATCCTTCAGATTTAGATTTAGATTTAGTGTTCAATGACAATTTATTTTTAACTATGTGCGGTATAGACTATGGGTAGATGTTCAGTCACAGGTCAAAATGCAATATGATTTACACTGTATGCTGCTGAGGAGTTAATAATTGCAAGTAGTCCATTGCCAGATGTGTCCAGCATATCAAATTCGGAAATGTATGCTTGGAGTGGCATTGTTACATCAAGTATACAGCTTGATTATTTTGACTAAAATAAAGTCAGGGTTATATATAATCTAGTGTTTTGTCCTCAAGGTCTGTAATTCAGGAATATTCCACATGATGGCAGAATAACACAAGCCTTGAACTGAATTGTCGAAGTCACTAGCCCATGTAGCATCAACTTTAACTTTCTGTGGGTAGGATTTAAGAAATAATTTGAGTAATTGTAGTGTATTTTTATACCCTAAGTATAAAACTAAAACACTATCTGTGATACTGTATGCATTGTAAGGGCCATGCGTGTTGAGGCGACCAAAGGGCGCCGCCAGAGATGCGACCAACAGGCGTTGCCAGGAACCACTGGCGTAGCGGAGGCCCCCGCACCGGAGCCCCGGAGCTTAGGAGGCCCCCACCCCCAGGGCCCCCCCCCCTCCCTGCTATGTTGCTAGGCACCAGGGCTGGACTGGCCATCTGGCATACCTGCCGGCCCGGACCACCACCCTACCATCGGACTTCACGATCGCGACAACACCGTACAACTGTGTACACATGAGTTCCTACTGACCTATACTGTTTACAAAAAAGTGGCCGCGATGTCTATCCCATGTCACTCTATTATTGATTTAGGGGAGGGGGCGGGGCCCCATGGTCCGACCTGCGGGGGAGCCCCGAAATATTGCGCAACGCCACTGCCAGGAACGCGACCCCCCTTGGGGTTTGTGCTTGTAAACATGTGACGTGACAATGAAGACACCGTGACCAACCAGAGTAGTGGATACTGGTTGTACCTCAAGACCAATAGGATTAGTAGATGTTTGTTTACTTTGACCAATAGGAGTAGTAGATGTTTGTGATAGTACTTCCTATAGTTTGGTAAAGAAGCGTGTCGCCAGTCTGCGAATTGGCACGGCAGGCTCCATCATGCTGCAGTTGATGAATTTGATGCTTTGTTCAATAAAGACATTGAACTTAGTATCCGGCAGTGGCGGCTGGTGCATTTTTCACCAGGGGGGGCTATACCATTTTTTTTTTTTTTACAATTTCATATTGTTAATTACATTATATACAATTACTTTTTGTATTGAAATGTCGCCCTTCTGTCCATCACTTTCATCATGGCCACGCAAGGCCAGCTCAAAGGCACCACAGAACTTCACACAGTCTATTTAGACAGGATGTGTTTTTGTCCACCTCCTCATTGTGTTGACAGATCCCTATCCTGTAGCCTTCATCAAGTTGAACAGCTACACTGTTAAAAATGATTTGTTGACTCAATTTGACTAAGTCAAGTCATCTTGTTGCTTTGAGTTAAGTTTAGTCAAGTTGATTCAACATTTAGTGTCAAGTTGATTACACTTCAATTAATTAGTTGATACAACTTGTAGTCTGTTGACACAACTTCATGAGCCAAGTTATTTGGACTAGAAAATATTAGTTAAGATAACTTAAAGAGATGTTGATTAAACTTATTTTATCAAGTTTTTACAAATGTCTATCAAGTTGGCTCAACATGTAAAACTTAGTTTGTTCAACTTCTATTACCAAGTTAGCTTACCAGGACAAGCAAACCAATACCAAGCAAACCAAAGCTATACTATAAATCTAAATGAGAATTAGCTTAACCTAAATATTAACACATGTAAAAAATTGCTGAAAAGACATTTCAATCAGGACTTTTATTACAATATCAAGAACTGTATTCCAACTCCAACCCACACACTCATTAACTGTTCAGTGTTGGTTTTTAAATTCAAATAAGTGTGTCAATGGATGTCAACATATAAAGACCTTCCTTGGGACATTTACACAAAAAAACAACACCCGCCTGATGCTGTTTGATAACAATATCAGGTTGATCTGGGCCCAGATCTTTCACCTTAAGTTTGTCCGCCAAACTTCTTCTCTCAAACGGCTCTTGAATGAGAGATTTCACCGAGTTAGGGACCGGGTTGAGTCTTGGGGTAGTGCTCACGCTCCATTGTTGAACTTGTTGTAGTTAAAATGGCGCCCGCAGAGACAGAGCATAATATGCTTTTCCTACACTGTGACGCACACAAATGACGATGCTGGATGCTGGATGCTCCAAAGTCTTCCGGGAGGGCTGTTTGAAAACAGCCCTCCCGGAAGACGTTTTGAGGACGCTGATTGGCTACATTTTATGTCACTCGTTTATATCTTGAATCAGCAATTGGCTAAACTGCTACAGAGACCCGCCTCCGTGGGGCTATTTCTCTACAGCCCCCCCAGCATCGTCATTCAAATGCGCCCTTAAGGCTGCAGACCCTGAAATGGAACACGGCCACAGTGTACTAGGCATATGTGTACTAGGAAAAGCATATTATGTTGCGCAAATTATTTTAAAATCATATTTTACACATATTTCTGGGTGCATTCCATATTTTAAACACACACATATTGACAATTTATATATATATATATATATATATATATATATATATATATAATTATTTTTTATATTTTGTTTGTGCGTGTGGTTTAGGGGGCCCCTATGGGCCAGCCGCCACTGGTATCCGGACCTCTGAGAAAGATTCTTATTCTACCCGAGTAGAAATTGTTATTTCAAACCGCTCCTGGGAATCCTTCTGTAAATTACAGGTGTGTGAGGCTCTAGCTTCATCGCTAGAACGTCGTTTAGTTGTCGGGAGTGAGGTTTACTCACTGCACAGCACCACTGGCTGGTGTCCGTTACATATATAGCCCTTTAACCTCCAATAAGATGCAGTTTTATATTTTGCTGCTGATGTTTGTTACTGTTTCCCTTTAAACGTCCACAATAAAACAACTGTGGAAAACAAAAGTAAATGAGTCAATTGATTACTCATTGCAAATTAGTAATATCTTCATGCAACTGCTAATATTAACTCATGCGTGGCAAGGAAGTTTTAATAAAGGTGTGTGCCCATGTCTGCTTTGCCAGAGAGCGCACTGACCCCATAATCCATTCTCCTATAACACGCCGCTGCACTCCTGGGTGGAACCTCTTTGTTGTCATGGTAACAACAGCGGACGAGAGCAGGCGAGCGGTTGTTGTGTTCGGGAAGACCCCCCCCCCCCCCACACACACACACACACACACACACACACACACACACACACACACACACACACACACACACACACACACACACACACACACACACACACACACACACACACACACACACACACACACACACACCCCACCCCCACCCCTCCTCTCCTTCTGGTAAGTGGTTGTGTGAAATGACCAACGAGGAGGAGGATTATGAAGGTTCTTTGGAAGAAGGTTGTGACTCATCCCCCAACCCCCAAGCCCAATCAAAATTAATCAGAAACGGACGAAGATCCCCCACCCCAATTTGTATTTAAAAATAATGGTGTGCGTGCCTTGCGGTTGATGCTGTTGGCGTCACTGTTAAGCGCCCCCCCCCCCCCCATATCCTTCACTGCTGACCTAGTTACTGTCAGCGTGTTCAATTGACAATAGCGTTTTATCCATTGTCTAGTAGTCGGTGTGTTTACGTCCATTGTCTGCTTCTTAAACTTTAAGGAGGGAAGACCTCCTTTGGGGAAATATAATATAATGAGACAACGATTTGTGTATAAATCACATCGAATAAGCTTTCATTTAAATGTGGTTATTTCCTACAATGTGACACAGGAAAATGTGACACCAAATAAACAGCCTAAAATGTAAACAAAGTTAAGTAAACAAAAGGATGCTTATGGCTATTAATACAAGTTGACCATCAACCGTGAATAAATGAACATACGTCGTCCTCCAGGGTTCAGAGAACGTGGTTGGCTTTTATTATATTCCATGTGCTTTTACGCGCCATAGCCACCAAGCGACAGCGTTTCCAATAGTAACCCCCCCCCCCCCCCCCTGTATCCTGGTATTTAATCACATGTTGGAGGGGGGTGGAAGTTGCAGCTTCATGTCCCATACATAACAACAAAGTGGTGGCCACGCAGTCGCCAAACTACAGACGCTGATTATACGGACGCAGAGAGAGAGGCAAAGTTAATTTAAGCGAACAAACTGGAGGAGCACTCAAGGAGTTTATGCGGGGAAGATGAGCGCAGCTGGAGACCGCATCACCGGTGTCTCCATAATATAGTTAATATATTTGGTATTTACGCGCAGCACTCTTGATTCACTGGGTGCCAAAGTTTCGCGTAATATATAAAATGGTTATAAATGGGTCTCATCTGAACAGCTCTTTACTAGACCCAGATGGCCACGCACTGAATCGCCCACCGTGGGTTACTACAACTTTGGGCTGCTTTCTCATATTTACTATCGTAGTTGACATCTTGGGCAACCTTTTAGTCATTTTCTCTGTCTATCGGAACAAGAAGCTGCGGAACGCAGGTGAGTGACAGTGCAGTCCACAGTGCAGGTGGACATACTGCGTATTGTTAATGAGAAATAGTTTGAGGATTGTAATGTGTATATGCGTTGATGTCCTGCGGCGCTTTATCTATCCAACACTAGGCTCCTACACTAACTAATGATGTGTTTAATTATATTCTAGTCATATAAACATTGGAATGTGCGTGTACATTTCATAAATTAAAAGCTAGAAATATGAAGTAATATGTTGTAGCATATGTAGCCTCAACTCTTGGTCAAATGCAATCGTTGGAATAGCGGGATGTCTTCTAATGTCAAAATCAACAATGTCTCCACCAAGGCAATGAAATGAAACTAGACATTTAAAGACAACATGATTATGCATCGGATGCTTGTATTGTCAGTGTAACGCAAAGTTACCCCAATTGATAGGTACCGTTAAGTTATGCGATGTATGGCATGTTTAACTGCATCGCTCCACTATGGTTTAATTGATAATAGCGTTTGATATTATTGTGTTATTCATCGGTATGAATTTATGTGAGTGACTCTCTTTTTATTTTTTTGGTAAGATTGACGAACCGATTTATGTCTGCTATAGTGATTTTAATGGTCTAGGGCTGAAGCTTCGCTGAAGGTTCGCTTGACTGATAGCCCAGTTAGATGTATCAGCCAGAGTCCATCACTCCGATCCTGACTTCTCACGCTAAACGCAAAGTGACTGCTGGCTGTTGACGCGTCATAGCTGCCTCGTCTCCAAAGCCGTGAGGAGAAAGACGTAATAAATACAAAGTCTAGCTGTCGTCTCCGATTTCCCTGAAGATTTAAAACAAATGCGAATTATTTTTATGTTGTATTTTTCATGTAGCAAATCGTATCCACATGCTTATGCGCCATAGCGTCATCTGTTCATGATAATCCCTCCATTTCATAAACACAGATCCAACTGCAATAGCTGCCCTCGATTCGGGTCTTTTAATAGTGATGTACACAACATAGTTGTAGCCTCGGTGTTACGTAAGTATCGTGTGTGTGTGTGTGTGTGTGTGTGTGTGTGTGTGTGTGTGTGTGTGTGTGTGTGTGTGTGTGTGTGTGTGTGTGTGTGTGTGTGTGTGTGTGTGTGTGTGTGTGTCAGTGCGTGTGCATGTGCGTGTGTATGTGTGTGTGTGAACACACTTTCTGAGGAACATACTTTTGCGCGACTTTTTTTGTAAGTATTTTTCCTTTTAATTGTGTCTAATAACATGTTAGTAGGCCTTAATGCATCTGTGATAATACAGAACCAAAGACAGGGATTCATTCTTCAACTTTAAAAAAGCATGACCTATTACTAATTGATCCGATTTCCATGTCCATGTTTGTGTTCACATATGCACGTGAGTTTAGAAACTGTAAACAGTTAGAATATATGGGAATTCCCTTTCCTTAGATTATGGTTGTATTCAGCTGTTTCTCATTGGCTGTATGAAATGGTTGTTGGCTGAAAATTATGAAATACTTACTGGCTAAATAAATGGTGTAGAAAGTGTAGAAACTAGCGATGGCTTGCCTAGAGCTGTCTACTTTTGGAAACATGTCAAGCTACCTTTCCCACTTCTCCTGCAGGTGTATTTGTGGATCCTGATCATTTTGAGGGTATACATATATTGTAGCAGACACTATACATTCTATATGCTCTCCTTGGAGCACAGTGGGTTGGAATGTGTCCCGTGAGACAGCTTTATATTCACAAGCTTTGATCCAAAGCCACTTGAAAGTGAATTCAGATACGGGTCATTAGGTAGGGGTTAGGGCGCCCCCTTGCTCAAGGATACCTCACGGATAGACGGACACCAGATATTGGGCATTGAACCAGTACATGGGAATGAAACCCCATAGTCCTCCCCTGGCCATATTGTTAACACAACAATCCTCTGCTGCTTTTAATATCATAAAGTCTCCCTTCTGGTGTATGAGATTGAGGGAGTGGAATAGAGTGAGAGAGGGGGAGGGGTAGGAGAGGGGGAAATGCATGTCTTTGCCTGTTTTAATCAGTAGGGTTTAGCGTGAGTGAACCCCAAAGGTGATGTCATGATGCCAAGGCGTTGGTGCCTGACAAGCATGACAATGGCATATGCGTCAGTCAGTCGGTGAGTGATTGGCCCCAACATCTGTGGCATATCACTGGAAGCGTGCTGCATGCCTACTGACAAGCTGTCAAAACGTCAGCTATAATCTGGATTTAGTTTCATAGGATCTCTATTGTAGATCTCTTTTCTCTTAATTTTTTTGGTTGGTTTTTGGCTCGATCATGGTTGTTTGGGGGAGTTGAGTATGTGTGTGTGTGTGTGTGTGTGTGTGTGTGTGTGTGTGTGTGTGTGTGTGTGTGTGTGTGTGTGTGTGTGTGTGTGTGTGTGTGTGTGTGTGTGTGTGTGTGTGTGTGTGTGTGTGTGTGTGTGTGTGTGTGTGTGTGTGTGTGATAGTGTGATTTTCTTCTTGTGGTTTTGTGTGACTTGGTTACCTCGCAGGAACTTTTAAGCTTTTTTCTATCAGTTATTATTGCAGCTTTAAATAGATTGAACCATTTAGTGCTGATTTAAGAGCAATGCGTATCTCTCTTCAATTTCAAACGTATTTTCCGTTGCAAAATATTCATTGGTGTTGTTTATTTTAGTTTTTGAGCAAAAAAGGCAGCGGACTATGAACGTGAAAACAAATGAATTTCTTCTATAGATTCAATATTCTAGATTCAAGATGTTAAATTGCCCTTTGCAGCAAGTTCAAACAGTACTAACTATACAATACTATACTATACTAAACAATACTATACTATAAACAACACAGTATACTACCTTTGATATGCTATACTATATACTATACAACACTATACTATACAAATACTGTACACTAAAATAAACAATAAAGTGACTGATGGATGATATATACAAATGGTGAATTGTGCAAAAATAATTTTAAACGGTCAGTAGTATATTATGTAGATATAATGCAGCAGATTCATTCAGTTCATGTGTAATCCTCATGGCAAGGATGGTTTATGGCAAGAACAACAACTATAGATTGAATTAGCATTTAAAATTGTTTGTGTTGGATTGTATGTGTGTTGTTGACACCATTTATAAAAAGATATTCGAAAGTTGCTGCACTTCCTTGGGTCCTCAGCAATACACACAATAGCACACTGCTAGACACACAGGACTCATCTAGATCTCAATCTAAATCTGGAGGATTGAATCCTCTTTATTGGTCACATACATCAAACAGCAAAATGTGTTTCTATGCATTTAACCCATCCCAGTATCAGAAGCCTCTTACACATGCCTAAAGTTCACAAACAACCTGCACAAGGACTTGGTGAGAATTCTAGCGTGAACAAACTAGGGTTAAACAGATCCTTGGTAACAAACAATCACTCTAACTAGCCGAACGTACTGTACGTCTTGCTCCGCTCTCGCGCCAGGTGTTCATGGCATTCCGTTCTACTGTCCAATTAACACCCAACTATGACACAAGACATTAACATCATTACCATGGACTGATCAATGTAATCACAAACTAAAGCACAAACCCCCACCACCATACAACATAAAAAGTTTCCTAATCTTTTGTTTGTTAAAGATTCCTAAACTAAAATGAGGAAAATGGGCGATAGATAAATCGAGCTACATCGAATGGAAAATTATTATATATATTATATATAGGGCCGGGAGGGGGGAAACTGGTACCGATAACAAATATAATAAATAATAATCGATCCTATGAACAGTCTGATCCTGAAATTCTGTGTGAGTGTCTTATCATTATTGGAAATGCATTACCCGCCCTTATCATATCTGCAATTTTGAGATATTTTCCAGCACTTTGCAGAATAACCCAACACCTGTGGCTCTTTCAATAGCAGAAATCAACTAGCAATAATCACACACTGCATGTGTTTTTCAAGATGAATGGCGTTTTGTGTTTGAATGGCTATTATTAGTTCTCACTGTGGTCTGTCACACACACACACACACACACACACACACACACACACACACACACACACACACACACACACACACACACACACACACACACACACACACACACACACACACACACACACACACACACACACACACACACACACACACACACACACACACACACACACACACACACACACACACACACACACACACACACACACGTAATAATAGTTAACATATGGATTTGACAGCTGTTGAGGGGGTGAAGATGATGGAAATAATTGACTGTAATTATAACAGCGGGGTGCCACAGGAGGAATTGTTAGCAATGGAATGGTCAATTGGTGAGGAATATTGACTTTTCATTGGCAAATTCAGCACTTTCCCCTCGATCTTCACGATGAAAAACAAACCACGATAAGCAGAAAGAACACGGGCTGCATGAGTGTTACCTCACTTATAAGATTTGCAATCTTTATTGTCATATGCACAACAATTACAGGAAGAAATCGATGGCAATTCAATTACTTAAATCCTAGCCCCCCCAAAATACTATATAAAATATAACACAAGAATAAAATATCAATGTCAAAATCTAAAATTGGTTCTCCAGTCAGACAGGTGAAAAAAACAAAACCATTGCCTAGCCAAGCTAGAAGTAGTTTTCCCTCTTGGCAAACCAGAATCACGTTTTGGCAAAACCACATCTATTGATAGACATGGTTACTGGTGGACTGCATTTATATAGTGCTTTTTTAACTAGTGTGGCCACTCAAAGCACTTTACAAGTTAAGCCTCACACTCACCCATTCATTCACACATTCAACCACCGACGGCGGAGTCAGCCATGCAAGGCTCCCGCCAGCATGTCGGGAGCAGTTAGGGTTAGCGTGTCTTGCTGCTTGTCACTTAGCTAGGAGGAGCCGGGGAATCTAACCAGCAACCTTGTTGTCAGATGACGCTCTACTTCCTAAGCTGCTGCTGCCAAACTAGGGCTGCTGCTGCCCTACCAGGCCTGTCAACTGCTGTTTTTTTTTCTGGTTTATGCAAACCAGAACAGTTACTGACATGTGTAGACGTGTTTAATCATGTAATGAAGCCTTCCTTTCACGTTTTACCATGTGTGGTGAATCTGAGAGCTCTTCTCGCTGCTCCTACAGGTTGTGTAGTGTGTCGGCTGGGATCGGCGATACAAAGAGGGAGAATACTTGCTTGTGAGTTCTCCTTTGTGGTCTGCACCAGATGAATGACTGTTAATTACATATCCCAGGGTGAAGTAGGGGGTGAAGTACCATTTATTTGTTGTCACTTCTGTGCAGTGAGGTCACTCTCTCTTCAGATTGTGGTTCACAAGCTTCTGCTTTGTGACAATGGGAAAAAACCCAAAGAGGTTGTGAGTGCCACAAGCTGAAATTAGACTAAAACACATCCATAATAGTTTTGATTATAATAGGAAGAGTCTGTGGTTTGGAACCCTCTTGTACAGACTTTTTGTTTGATAGTCTCTCTGAGGAAGCCCCTTATCTGAATGTATTGTATTATATTTATTATGGTTTGACGACGGCACACTAAGGTGAGCCCACTCCCAGTGGTGTTGAATTGTATAGAATAGTATTCATACTGTGTGTGTGTGTGTGTGTGGGGGGGGGGGGGGGGGGGAGAAAGCATATCATTTTCCTTGTTTCACATGGCAATAAAAAATCTTGAATTTTGAATCTCTTGAACACATGAAGTTAGGATGAAGACATTCAGTGCATTTTGATTATATAATGGGTTAATAGCTACCTACTCAATGACTCCAGACAGTGCATGTTAGTCCACTGCAATCATTTAGTGCTCGCCACAGTCTTGATGGAACTTGACAGGCGCATGGATTTTGATTTGCCGATCAATGTGGCAGCAACAGACATAACCACACACAGCCCCACACATCCCTGTGAAGGGTTCAAACTAAACTAATCTAAATGTGTCCATTACTCCATGAGTAATAAATAACTAAATGCATCCAAATACTTATTTATATATACATATGATGATCTAAATATCAACACATAAAACGACAGTATTTAACAACAAATGCAACGCAGTCCCGTGTGTAATCATTTATTTGTGGCTGTTTTACATGCAGGTGTGAGGAGTCCCTCAGGTGTGACCCTGTGACTCTTGGTGGTTAACCCAGTTGAGGGATAGGGGATAGTCTGAACTGTTCATACCTTTTTCTTTAAGGTTGTGATACCCTGGAGGGGGTTTCTAATACACCAATTATTTTTGGACCTTTCAGAGTCAAACAAGCACAAAAAAAATGGCAAATGAATTCATTCTCTCTATAGTGTCTTACAATACACAACTATCAACATTTCGTTTTTGAGCAGACGCTTTCACACAAAGCAACCTTTTGATAAAAAGACGCATCTTTTAAGATGCATGTCGGTAACAAGTAGCACCAGGTTTTAACCCAGAACCTGGAAGTCAAACAACCTTGCCACTAGGCCATCATGCTAAAAAGCTAAAAGGGACAACAACATCTCTCATCTACTAGGGGAGGTTATTCAGGGTGATGGGCCTCTGTGCCATGAATTGAAGATCATTAAGTCAGACAAGACGATGTTTGCAGGTTGCTCACCAACTCTGTGACTAGGGTTTGGATGAGTGTTCTCCTTTCATAAGCCAATAGGCATGTTGACTCCCAACAGAATATCAGATCTCAGTGTCTGACTACCACATTTGATCACATAGGTTTTTCTGTCTTTCAGGGGCTACAGGCAGCATCGTCTGTGGTTTGGGTGTTTTCCCTTCCAGCCAAAGGGTCTGGTTTGAACCCAAATGTCTGCAGTCTACCCATAGCCATTCCTGATCCCAATACGCCTTACCTACCATCACCATAGCATAGTCACAAATAGTAAAACATTCAGACACAGCACTGACACAGCGGACACAGCGCTGAAGGAACTGTATGGGGCTATCAGCGAACAGGAGTCGGCACACCCCGAGGCTGCTCTCATCGTGGTGGGGGACTTCAACAAGGCGAACCTGAAGAAGGTTCTCCCAAAGTTCTACCAACACATAACGAGCAACTCACGGGGCGAGCGGATCCTCGACCACTGCTACACTCCCTTCTGTGATGGCTACAAGGCCCTCCTCCGCCCACCATTCGGCAAATCAGACCACCGCTCTATCCAGCTACTCCCCGCCTATAGGCAGAGACTGAAGCAGCAACCGATCACTGTGAGGGAGGTCCACTGCTGGTCGGACCAATCGGACTCTATGCTGCAGGATTGTTTTGTTCGCGCTGACTGGCACATCCGCGTTGCCTCGGACTATAACATCAATGAGTACGTGTTGTCGGTCACCGGGTTCATCAAGAAGTGCATAGATGACGTTGTTCCGACCAAGTCGGTTCGGATATATCCCAACCAGAAACCGCGGATTAGCGGCGATGTTCGCGCTGCCCTACACGCGTGTAACGCTGCCTTTGGCTCCGGGAATATGGAGGAATATACGAGAGCCTGCTACGCCCTCCGTAGACCATCGTCACTGCCAAGCGGGAGTATAAGGACAGAGTGGAAGATAAATTCAAGAGCCACGACGCGAGGGGTATGTGGCAGGGGCTACAGATGATAATGAACTTCAGAGGGAGAACCAGTTGTGTAGAGAACTCCTCTACCTCCCTCCCAGGAGAGCTAAATACTTTTTTTGCTCGGTTCGACCTGAACCGTAGCCCGCCGAAGCCAGCGCCGCCTGAGGAGACAAGCCTGCTGAACATCTTGGAGGCGGATGTGCACCGCACCTTCAAGCGGCTGAACATCCGTAAGGCGGCAGGCCCCGACGACATCCCGGGCCGTGTCCTCAGAGCATGCGCAGACCAGTTGGCAGGAGTCTTTGCAGACATCTTCAACCTCTCCCTGTCCCAGGCTGTTGTTCCCGTGGTCTTCAAGATGTCCACCATCGTGCCTGTCCCTAAACAACCCAAGATAACATGCCTGAATGACTATAGACCTGTAGCCCTCACCTCGATTGTCAGCAAATGCTTCGAGAGGTTGGTCAAGGACTTTATTTGCTCCGTGTTACCTGCCACGCTGAACCCATGGCAATTTGCATATCGTCAAAATAGATCCACGGACGACGCAATTGCCATGGCCCTCCACACTGCCCTTTCCCACCTGGAGGGAAAGAACTGTTATGTGCGAATGCTGTTTGTGGACTACAGCTCAGCGTTCAACATGATAGTTCCTGCCAAGCTCGACGCCAAGCTTAGAGGTCTAGGCATGCCCCCATCCACGTGCAGCTGGATACTGGACCTCCTGTCGGACCGCCGCCAGGTGGTGAGGATGGGCAGCACCACCTCAGAGCCACTGACCCTCAACACGGGAGCCCCCCAGGGATGCTTACTGAGCCCTCTCCTCTACTCCCTCTACACCCACGACTGCACGGCTATGGACAGCTCCAACGTCATCATCAAGTTTGCTGACGACACGACAGTGATGGGCCTGATCGCCGGAGCAGTGGTGCCAGGAGAACAGCCTCGCCCTCAACGTCAAGCTGAGCTGATCGTGGACTTCAGGAAGCAGAGGGGAGAGCACAGCCCTATCTCCATCGACGGTGTTGCAGTAGAGAGGGTCAGCAGCTTCAAGTTCCTCTGCGTGCACATCTCCGAGGACCTCACATGGTCCACGCACACCACACACGTGGTGAAAAGGGCCCAACAACGCCTGTATTTCCTCAGGCGTCTGAAGAAATTCAGCATGGGCCCCCGCATCCTGAGAACATTCTATAACGGCACCATCGAGAGTGTTCTTACAGGGTGTATCACCGCCTGGTACGGGAACTGCACCGCACTCGAGCGCAGAGCGCTTCAAAGAGTGGTGCGGACGGCCCAGTATATCGTTGGAGGTGAGCTCCCCTCCCTCCTGGATATATACAACCAGCGGTGCGTGGCCAAGGCCAAACGCATCATAAAAGACATTGCCCACCCCAACCAAGAACTGTACTCACTTTTTTTGTATCACCAGGCAGGCGATACCGCAGTATCAAGTGCCGTACAAATGGACTCCGAGATAGCCTCCACAGTCAGGCCATCAGGCTGCTGAACAAGGGCGTATAGTATATAACAATGTATATTTTATTACATTGATTTATATATATATTGCTCTTTTTTCTGTGCCGATATATTGCATTTCATAAATTGCATTTTTATTTTTATTTTTTTACTTTATTCTATTCTATTTTTATTCTATTTTTATCTTATTTTTATAACTGCTGTCTGTCGTCGGGTATTGCAGATAAGATTTTCACACCACTGCTTTATACTTGTGTAAACTGTGAAGTGACAATAAACTTGACTTGACTTGACTTGAACATTCATATTAAGATAAAATAGTAATTCATCGCGTTGGATCAAAGTGATTAATTACTTAATTGTGGAAGCTATGAAACATTTCAGGGAAAAGATCTGAAGAGAAACCTTGTATCATTTTGTTTGGTGGGGTGACTTTGAGGCCCGGGTAGACCTCTGTGGCATCACTGTGTGACTCATTGTCTTCCAGCAGTCACATCAAGTTATGTTTACACCGGCCCCTTCCCACGGCTCCACACTAATGTTGCTCCACTACCCTGGGATCTTTTTGGCATGATTAGCCATTTCTTTGCTGCTGCAAAATATCAGACTAGGAAAACAGTGAGTCGTAAATGTCAGCTCATGAGCTAAACGGCAGCACAGAGGGAAGAATGGGACTGATGTGTACCAAAATGAATGTCTCTCAGATGCCAGCACTGTTATCATATTGAGGCAAATGACATCTTTAAAATTAAGGAATGTAAAATGCTAAATAATGTAAATACATGGCAAATTGTTTTTTGGAACAAGGCTGGCTATGAACGTCTATCCTCGTAGCCATAGTCATTTGGATACTAAATTTATCTGATCCCACAGTGTGAGATCTATGAAGGACAACACATTAACATCGTGCAGACCTTTGATACAAGACAATACAAATGCATTGTATTGCAAGTACAATTTGTGCTTTACGAAATGGTGCGTGAATGTGCCAATTTCGCAAAACATATATATATATATCAATATATATATCAATATATATATAAATATATATCAATATATATATCAATATATATATCAATATCAATATATATCAATATATCAATATCAACCACATATATATATCGGTTTTTTTCCCACAGGCATTATCAATTAATGCCTATTATTTTAGTTGGTCAACTGAAGTCAGTTATTTGTTTAAAAAAATGCAAGCCGAATACTGTAATGCAGTGTGTCATTAATTACACCAAATGGATCCAAATTAGATCTACAAAAATAGTGGTTGTCTCACTTGATTTTACTTGAATGGCGTAAGACAACCATTTGCCAGGGAATACCTGGCTAATAGCCTATTTGTGGTATTATTTGGTTGAAATTAGTTTATATATTTTGGAAAAATGCAAAGGTTAGGAGTTGACCTTTGTTGACCCTATTTTTTAAGAATATAAGTGCAGATATGAATACAAACCTTCCAATCTTCCATTCCAATATTTCTAAATGTTTCCTTTTGAACTCATTTCTTTACAAACTAGTGAAGCCTGCTTCCTCTTTAATTACCTGAATATTCCAGGACTAAGCCATCAAATATGATTGGATCAGATATGAATCCTGACATTTAATTTGCAAACTGCCCTAAGCCAGAATGCTGCCAGTCTGCCCGTCCTAGGTTTGAACTTTTTAACGACTGTAAGAAATAAAGAAGAAGGAAATATGTGGCCAAATGAAATACTATAACTTGGTGTAGCATGTCTGAGTTAAACAGTACCTCGTAGCATAATATTTATACATAAATATAACATGAAAAAATATGATAATACATGATAATACAAAAACGTTGTCAACCAAATTAGATAATTTACATATATTCCATGATGTTAAATAATGATATTATTATAATAATAATAATATATATACACATCCCTTAATGTGTCTATAATCTGCACAAGTCTGCCCGGATATTAAACAGGCTGACAAGTGGAATGTGGTGCTGGCACGCAACCAGATGAGGATCTGCATCCTATGTTGTGGGAAATTGGAGCCATTTTAAACGATGAATGAAAGATAGTGGCCCATTTAATACAGGGATTAGTGGGAATGCCACATTCTGGCTGATATTGGAGTGGCTCTGACGCACAACTGTGTCATAAACAGACGTGGAGCACGATGCCAATCCTGGAAATACAGGGTAAACTGTATTTCACTGTTGCGGAAAACAAAAAAAGAGGAAGGTATAGTTTGCATTTTCATAGTCCATCAACTTCTTCATTGACAAAACACACACAGGCAGTGAGAAAACCTCATTAAAAATTGATTTTCAAACTAATCCCAATCAACGTTTGAAAGATTAAATTGAGCTCTTCAAGGTCAACTTGGGTCATGAAGGATGATGGAAATAAACAACTGCAATAAAGTATGTGTGTGTGTGTGTGTGTGTGTGTTTTGACACACACACACAGCTGCACCATTTTGGCACCATCTGTGGACACTATGTATTAACACGTCCATGGTTGTTTCATATTCTACATGTGTTTAATGTAGATTATATATGATAACAATGATTTATACTTTCAGTTGACTTACCAGCTGGGATAAGTCCCTCCAAATAAGACTGCCGGGAGTAGAGAACTGATAACATTAAGTCCTTAGTGGTAGAAGCAACTCAATTGGATGCCCGAAAGTGGTGGGGGGGGTGCTTGCATATGCAAAGCCATTCATCAGCGTTTGTGTTTGTGTGTCTCTGTTCAAGCATGCGTAGGCGTGTGTGTGTGGTGCGTGCGTCTACACTGTACTTCTGCACAGGCCTGGTGGCTGAACTTTCAGCCCCTGTTTCTGCTAAAGTAGGTCAGCTGTGGCATCCCACCCCCCACTCCACCCTTCCTCACAGCCCCTCTTACTGACTGAGCCTCTCGGACTCAGCCTCGGCTCCTCCACTCTGGGGAGCGGTGGTGGCGATGTGTGGCCCCAGATCTTATGCTTGTGTCTTGTCATGCAGGCTGTGGGGGGCTGAGGACCTCATCACAAAGATGTCTATAAATGCACGTCTTCCAGATGGGAGTGGATGGTTTCCTGTGTAGGAGCCTGTAGATGCCAGTGCTGGGTTGTAACAACAGGTATAAGACATGTCAGTCGGCTCTTAGCAGCAACAACCTTTAAACGTCCTATATTTCTGACTATAAGAACATTGCCAGCATTGTATATATTTATCATTAATGTATCTTACATTCCAAGCCACAGTAGATCGTGAACTGCATGTTTAATGTTTGATCCTTGTAAGGGGACATTTTGAAATGTGAGACCTGTTAAGTTAGGCAATTGTTTACAGTTAAGTTAGGCAATTGTGTGTGTGTTCCGGCCGGGTACTTTGGTCAATATTTATACACAATAGGCAAATTCCAAATGATGGAGCTATCTGGTGACCCCCGTCTCCTCGGCAGGTAAACTAGACACACAGGACCCATAGCGGTGGTCACGTCCTAAGTTCCCTGTGGCAGATTTCTGTAATATCTTCTGAATATACCATATATTTCTAACTTAAAAAGACACAACCACAGTAGCGCTATGCTGCTATTCATTTCACCTTTTATAACGGGACGTTACTGACAGAAACATTATTGATTATTCCATACCAACACTTAACCAATCAAATTCCATATGATCGATCTTAACGACCAATTAAGCGATAAACAATCAAATCCCTATCGTTAACCGCATTATCCGCATTATACGTGGACTTTACCAGCAGTTGCAGCTGCATAGACAGTAGCTTCAGTGTAAACCCCCTACTCCACAAAGTGTAGCTTTCCTCTTACTCAAACCAGGGGGATCCCAATCTGTGCCGTTGTGTCGAAGATATGGATTGAAACCCACAATGTTTGTACTGCATTGATGATTTAATATTCAAGATTCAAAAATCAAGATGTTTTTAAATTGCCATTACAAGTACAATGGAAAGCCAAGTCCCGCAGTAAGAATTTCCTACAATGATGGGATGGTGCCCGAGGGTTGCGGTCTTTTGTGATGGAGATGGCCTTTTTCTGACATCTGGTCCTAAAGATCTCAGGTGCACACCTGATGATATTTTCCACTGTCCTCACGACCCTCTGGATGTCTTTCGTGTCCTGTGCAGATGTGATGGGGTGATGGGGATGAAGAAAGCACTGAAAGATTAAATGGCATCTGAATATGGAGTCAGTGTATTTGAAAAATACACACACTTTCCAAAGTGTCAGCAATGACAAACAATATGTTGCATTCAAATAATTCCTATGGTGTGTATTGCATTGCTAAAGTGTGAAGGTATGTTTTCACATTGACCTCACTATTGACCACACTTGGAACAGGACAATAGTAAACCACCCATTATGTAAAGCATTCAAATACAATTATTCATAAACATTTGTCCTACAGGAAAGCAGGCAGATGAATGATCATGATACAAAATGGACTTGGATGAGATGGGTTCAATGGCTTTTTGATAAAGGAGGGATAATTGCCTTAAATATAAACGGATGAGCGATAAATTGAATAGCCTGGTTTTGAGATATTTTCAGTCAGTTCATGTACACGGGTTAACTGAATTGTGAAATGTGAGTAAAGTAATCAATTTTTAGGTGGTGTAACTAGAATTTAAATGATTTTCCTGGAGTCCCAGATATGGAAACGTGAGGCTCAGAGTTGTGTGTGTGTGTGTGTGTGTGTGTGTGTGTGTGTGTGTGTGTGTGTGTGTGTGTGTGTGTGTGTGTGTGTGTGTGTGTGTGTGTGTGGTGTGTGTGTGTGTGTGTGTGTGTGTGTGTGTGTGTGTGTGTGTGTGTGTGTGTGTGTGTGTGTGTGTGTGTGTGTGTGTGTATGTGTGGTACATATGCCTTAAGGATGCTTACAACAATCTTACTAACATTCTTGCCTTAGTAGGCAGACATGACCCTTATCACTATACATTGTGAGTCAATGTTCCCCATCCAGCTCAGGCTTTGTCAGTTCTAGAAACATCCCTATAATATGTCCCACAAATATGAGATTGGAAGACTTTTCAACCAATCTCCTAATGTTTAAGCTTTAAGCTTTAATGTGTGCTTCACGTGGATCAAATCACACAGTGCTGTGTGTTGTGTCAAAGTGTCCTCTACCTGTTCACTGATGGTGGGTGGTCACATGTTTGGCACAGTGCGGTATGCGTAATGAAAGATTATTTGATTGGATTGAAAGTCTGAATATCTGAATATCTGTCATTCAGACAGATATTATGGGCGCATTGGGGATGGGTTGAGGTGGGGTTCTGTATTCGTACCTCAGCTCTAAAAGGACCTTCTGAATGTTGCCCGCCTGGTAAGCAGCGGAGAATGTCAAGCTTCCTTCATCTATCCTCTCAACTTTTCATGCAATGGTGTTACATACAGAACAGTGCTCAAACCAAACATGACAAACGGCTGAGCTAGCTGAAATGAACAGCATGACAACTGAGAGGCAACTTAAATAGAAAAAGTCTGGCAATCCCTATAAATATACAGGCAATATACAGTATGGCTCAGACAAACACAATCTTGGGGAAGGATATTTCATTCCTTCCATTCCGTTCATTGTGCCAATAAACACACAACAAAGGCTATTGAATACTCACGTCCTTTCTGATTATTTTAAATAATGTATATAGGAAGCAGGGTATGTTCTAAGGGGCCGAATAGTGAAGTGAATAAGGGTAATGCGTTTCATCCCCAGTGTCCACAGTCTACCTGTAGGCATCATTGTGCAGGATGTGTTCACCCGGATGCCTGCTGCTTTAATGATTTGTATCTGAACTGAAATAGCTAATTTGTTACTAAATAATGTAGCTATAATATAAATGATACTCAAAACGACAACCATCATGGCTAGACTAACCTGCATTCAGAAACATTACAGGTTGTCACCAATAGCAACATTATTGATGATTAAAAGCTCCAGTCACATCTTAATGGGATGTTGGAGAACACATGTAGTCATTCTGAAGCCTGACCGCTTTTGGTTCTTTTTTCCACCCTTCTTGTGCCACCGGTTTTGTGACACATGAAGTCTGTATAATCAGAGTGACAACTTGACATTGGACAACTTGTCTAGGGGTGGTGGTGGGGGGTGGGTGGCTAGAGCTGTCAGCACGTGTCCTTCCACCAGCCTGCGAGGCTCGGGCACACATCCAGCATGACACCCCCACCCATCACGGCTCTCTGTGTGGTGTCTGCCTTTGGACGGAGGATGCAGACGGAGCACATGATGATCAGAACCGTGTGTTGTGGGATACGGCCCGGTAATCTGGCAGTTTGATAACATTGTAGAGGGGGCATCACATGACACATTTCGTTATGGAAGACCTCCTGAAGAACAATAGTTTACTTATGTGTACGAGGGCTGAGCGCAACAAACTCTTGTATTCATTACATCTCGAGAGGCAAGATTGTATGTCTTGGCGATTGATCCTCGTCATCATCTTCATCATCATCACCATCATTATAATCTTCACCATCATTATCATCATCACCATCATCATCATCATCATCATCATCATCATCATCATCATCATCATCACATCATCATCATCATCATTACCACCACCACTCTGGTTGTTCTTTTCCCGTGGTGAATAATTAAACACACTGCTTCTACACTGACCGCCCATCTCAATCACACTGCACACAAATCTGCCTGATGGCTAGTTTACCAGCTAATTGAATTGCTTCTTTTTCTTTTCAAGTTATTTAGCTATATTCATTAACACAATATCTGAAAAAGTAAGTAAACCATCTTTATCCTGTATGAAATTACAGTGTGGCACAGGCACATGGTGGGTGTGCGCCTGGGCTGTAAGCCAGTCTTGATGAGCCCAGAGAGGGCGAAATTCCACTGAGCTTTGCTAAGAGGTGCACCTCCAGCCTCTTCAAACTAGCATTAGCAGATACCTGCTGACAATAGTCACACATGAATAGCAAAAACACACAAATACACATTAAACCAGACAAATGTGAAAAAAAGTTTCATGATCTGTGGGGGTAAACAAAAAGCTATTAGCTATCTTTTTTATATGCATGAACATGAATATGAATGTGCAGTTGTGAATGGGGCTTCCTGTAGTTGGTTGGAAATTGTCAGGTGATGAGCCTTCTCAAGGCTTTGTTATATTAATATAATAATAATGAGCTTTCTATAATTTTTTATCCTACTCGAGATGAGAAAATTATTTTATGATTGACAAGACAAACAGTTTTCTATTAAAAATAATTACCTTGTTGTCAGTCATCACAAAAGACATTCAGACTTGATCATTGAATTTTAATATGCTTTTGTGTTGTTTTGACACATCATCTTCTCAAAATCACATGAGCCTTTTCAACATGAAATATATTTTTATTTTGAAATGACCTGAAACTCCATTCCACTCTGGTGCGTATAGAAGGCCAAAACGCAGAGAAAATCCTGCCCTCGAGGCACTCTTCCCCACATGGCTTCTCCTATGTATTATTATTTATCAGGTGTATTTTTATAAATTAACATACTTAGTTTTGAAGGGTCTGCATAATGTACTGCCACGGTTAATGGAGTTAATTCCTTTTAAATCATGCTTCACATTCACCCTTTGACATGCAATGGAAATGGAAGTTGACTCATTTGCACATGTGAGTCATATTCCTCAGCTCACCTCTTCAAATTATAAGTAACAAAGTATACTGACAAAATGTTGCATACTTTGGGTCCAATAACAAAATAATTCTGTTAATTCTGGTGCAGCTGAAAATGTTTTGTGATGACATTGGTTTGTGCACGAATAATAAAAACATATTTTGGCTTCTGCTCTCCATATGAAGCATGGTTAACACATGGCTAGCTAGCATGTTTTTTACTTTTAGGCTACATCCATTCCATAGACCAGTGACCAGACGTCCTCTTTTCCTGGACATTTCATATTTGTTGGACCCCAAGATAGTGTCTGGCTGGGATTTCTAAATCGCCCAAAAATGTCCGGGATTCGGCTTTTGCTTCCTATAGTCGCATTTGTCACATCCGATCACACAGGACGGGTTTTGCAGGCTGAAAAGCACCAGGCGCACTGCACTGTTCTTTAGCCCCGATTGCACAGGCAGCAATCTTATTTTAAGAGCCAGCTGTCTGTCTAAGCATTGTAAACACAGAAGTTGCAGTAAATCCATCTGATTGGACAATGAAGAATAACCTCAAATTACGTTGGGCACTCTCAAAGTTTTTTTGTTTTGGTTTTTCCGCCTATCACTGCTCTATCACTCTATCACTATCACTCCTAACATTGCACTTATATAAATATATAATTCCTTTCAACACCATTGTCTTGTTCAGGAGAGGTGGGTTCAAATCCAAATTCCAATCCAACCTCCCATTTACTAAGTAAGTAAGACGCATTCTGAATTCTAAATGAATCCACGCTATCTTTAATACCTCCAGCCATTAGTCACACCAGTCACCTTGAACATTTAAACATCTAGTCTCACCAGTTCTGATTATGAGAAGACAATTGTTGAATGCATGCTTTCGTCAAGGGAGGTTTGTAATGATTACGCGATAAACCCTTGGCAGTTGAATACTTGCTATCAAATATCTTGGATCTATCTAATCAAATCTCCATTCTAGATGCATTAGCCATATATTTGCTAGTCGAGTGTGGTAAAACTGAATAAGAGAGAGGCACACACGCACACAGAGAGGGAGAGGGGGGAGACGTACATATATGTTGGAAAAACAACTGAGTGCTCTGTAGGCCTCCCCACACAACCTCATCAAGGTCAGAGCTCTTACCATGGAGGGACTTGAGTTTAAAATCTTGTAACAGCCGTGCTATAGAAAGCCATCGCCAAAGGACTGTCATCTTTAAGGATTCCCCAAAGATGCACAATCACTCGCTGACACACATCACACACGCATAAGGACACATGCAAGCATGCAACCACACACACTCGCTCACGAACACACACACACACACACACACACACACACACACACACAGGCACATGCATAAACAAGCAAACACACAGATAAGGACGCACACACACACCACGGGCAAAAAAACTCACATACACACATGGGGACACAAATCACACACACTTATAAGGACTCATGCTAACATTGACACACACATACACCCATCTCACACACTTACACAGACACACACACACAATGAGCCTTTTTACAGCCGAGTCTTATCCACGGTCATATGACGGTCATATGACCCAGTGAGTGCAGCTACTGCCCTATAGAGGGTACCACAGATCTGAAAGGACAGGTTATAATGAAGAGCATTGAGAGGTTGCTGGCAGTAACAATGTTTGGTATATGTGATGTGAAGGGCAGGTGGAGATCAGGAGGCACCAGCCAGAACTAAAGGGTGCTACTAGCCCTTTAACGACCCTGATACGCCTAAGGCACTGCGGACGGGTCGACATGCTACAGAGACAGACTAGATAGTAAGCAAGCGGGCGTGTTGAGGGGACTAATGCATGTGGAGGCTGTTTATTCAATATGACAGGACTTTAGGTCGAACAATGGGGGCTATCTTGACCTAAATAAGCTTGTCCTTGGCCCCTCATACTCACGCCCAATGGAAGCACTTATTCAGGTGACATCTGTGATGTTTCTGCATGACTGGGCGCTGTTTAATCTGGTCTGCTCTGCTCCCCATAATTGTACCCCATAATAAAGCACACGGCATGACATGACACTCAATAAAACCTTCAGTAAGAGAGCAACACTGACATAATTGCTCATAATAGGCACAACTAACATGCAGTTTAGTAGGTCTGGGTGACAAAACAATAACAACAATTATAACAATATGATTCTCGATAGAAATAAGGAAAGCTCAAAGTTATTTTCTGTGGTTCTGAAAGATAGCGGAGTGAAAAGTAAACAATTGTTCTTATTATTGTTCGTAATCTCTGACAATGAAAATTGAACTGGACTCTCTAACCGACATATTAGGTTGGACAAACATTCATTGGCAATACAATTTATAATCAAGAAACATGCCATAATATCAGTTTAACTGTTTATTATTTTTCTATACATACAATATGCCGCATGGCCGTGGACCATCATTTATTTATTTTTCACCATCACAAGGAGTTAAGTTTCAAGATGTTATTTACCATGTGTAACAAGTACAATTAAATGCTTACTCCTCAATCCCTTTATAAAAATGCTATACTATAAACAAGACTATATACTACCTTCTATATGCGATAATATAAACACTACTAAAACAATATATATATATATTATTTTTTTTTCTTTTGGCGGGTTAGGCAGGTATGGCAGGTATGAGAAAGTCAATTAACATCCCCCCCACCCAAGCCCTGGTCCAACAAAATGGAGAAAGAAAGACAGAGAAAAAAACCTATATACATACTGGATGCAAACATATGATAATATAATTATTAATATATATTTTAATAATAATAATAATAATAATAAAAAAATAATAATAAAAAATATATACATATATATATAAAACACTGAAATAAATAATAACCACAACAATAATTATATGTAAAGCACAACAATAAAAGTGATATACAAACACGCTCCTAAAAAGGCATTACGAACAATGTTTTCAGATTCAGCAAGCTCGTCAGCGGGTCTATAAGAGAGTAGCCTGAGATCCTTTTGCATTTTAAGTGATTCAATGAATATTGACAGATGTTCAGTACAGGTGACAAGCTCAGTTGTCTTTAAGTGTTTTTAATTTCGCTATGTCGTCAATGATAGGATTCCAAACAAATTAAAATCTTCCGGGTGACCCTCAAAGGTTTTACAAAAGTTTTTTCTAGACATAGGAACATCATAAGGTAATTTAGCCATTAAGAAGCTCTGGGGGCAAATGGGGATTTACATCCCAGTAATATTCCTCTATGTGCTAGTAATGATGAAAAAGGCAATACTGTCCTTTATTTTCCTGCTGACGCCCTGATGACCTGAAAATATTCCAAAAATCGCCACTTCTACATTTGGTGTTATGGCCCTGTCACACCTTGACGATTTAGCCAGCGTATAAATGCCGTGTGGTGGACGTATACATAACGTATTAGTAACTTATATAGAACGTTTCGATAACTAATAGATAACTTATACCAACAAACGCTTAGCATGTTGTCGGCATTCACAACTTTTGCCCAGCGATAGTCTAACTTATGCATAGCGCGCGGCGATTACAATCATATCCACACTGGACATCGCAGTATCAACATCACCGTCGCAGTATCAACGTCACCATCATGCCAAAGAAAACTTTGAAGAACGCTGAAAATGCGCCATTATACGGTAGCTGTAAGTTAGAAACCCGTTCAGTATGTTCTGTGGTCATCCGGAACACGTCAAATACGTCTACATACGTCAATATGCGTTGGAGATAAGTTTGATATAAGTTACACATAGGTTCAAAACACGTTACTCATAGGTTAGTAATACGTTTTGGGTACGCTTGACATTTTCTCAACGTATTTCAACTTATGAGTAACGTGTGTGAACGTGTGTGAACGATCCCATAACTTATCTACAAATTATGGCCCGCGTATGAGCCATACGCTGGCATACCTACGACTTATACCAGTGTGCTTCAGCGTGCTCTTAACTTATACAAAACTTACCCCTAACTTATTCAACGTATGCCAGCATTTTTGATACGTCGGCATACACTGGCTAAATCCTCAAGGTGTGACAGGGCCATTGGCACAACATTCAGAGATTCAGAGACAGTAAATAGTTTACTATTCCCGAAGGCGAGGGCAAGACCAAAACATGTGTCAAATTGGCTGGAAATAAATTACATCTGTTACAGGTTTCTGGGACATCGGCATATATTTTGGAGAGCTTGGATTTGATAAAGTAAGTGCGGTGAATAACTTTCAATTGTATTAGATTGAGCCTTGCATTAGATGTGCCACTATAACAATATTCTATACAATAAAAATAAAATAACATTAAAGCTGCCGCCCTGGACTATAAATGCTGTGTTGTGGAAGTCAAGGGATACCGGATCCACTCTTGGTGTGAGTCCTACTCTCACGGCAGAGTTTACGGTTGCAGTCACAGTGATAATTAGGGATATCGACTGATATAATATTGTGAAAATAACACATTTGGCCATGTCGCCCAACCCTATGTTTTCAGTGATGTAATTAGCATTGTCTGCCTAATAATGCAAACATTCCCATCTTCTCTTTGTGTGTGTGTGTGTGTGTGTGTGTGTGTGTGTGTGTGTGTGTGTGTGTGTGTGTGTGTGTGTGTGTGTGTGTGTGTGTGTGTGTGTGTGTGTGTGTGTGTGTGTGTGTACACTACGTGCGCAGGCAACATCTTTGTGGTGAGCCTGGCGGTGGCGGACCTGGTGGTGGCCATCTACCCCTACCCTCTGGTGCTCTCCTCCATCTTCCACGATGGCTGGAGCCTAGGCTACCTCCACTGCCAGATCAGTGGCTTCCTCATGGGCGTCAGTGTCATCGGCTCCATCTTCAACATCACCGGCATCGCCATCAATCGTTACTGCTATATCTGCCACAGCCTCAAGTATGACAAGCTGTACAGCAACAAGAACTCGGTGTGCTACGTGCTGCTGATCTGGGCACTGACGGTGGTGGCCATCGTGCCAAACCTGTTTGTGGGCTCGCTGCAGTATGACCCCCGCGTGTACTCTTGCACCTTCGAGCAGTCGGCCAGCTCTGCATACACCATCGCCGTGGTGTTCTTCCACTTCATCCTGCCCATCATGATCGTCACGTACTGCTACCTGCGTATATGGATCCTGGTCATCCAGGTGCGGCGGCGGGTGAAGCCGGACAACCGGCCCAAGATGACGCCGCACGACGTCCGGAACTTTGTCACCATGTTCGTGGTGTTTGTGCTGTTCGCCGTGTGCTGGGCGCCGCTGAACTTCATCGGCCTGGCCGTGGCCATCAACCCCGTGGTGGTGGTGCCGCTCATCCCCGAGTGGCTCTTTGTGGCCAGCTACTTCATGGCCTACTTCAACAGCTGCCTTAACGCCATTGTGTATGGCATGCTCAACCAAAACTTTCGGCGTGAGTACAAGCGGGTGGTGGTGTCCCTGTGCACGCCGCACCTCTTCTTTCAGGACAGCTCCAATGACGCAGTGGAGCGGCTGAAGAGCAAGCCCTCGCCACTCATGACCAACAACAACCAGGTTAAAATGGACTCCAACCCTGTCTGAGCCATGGATTTTCTTGTGTTGCGGTGTCCTTTTAACAAATTGCCATATTAATTAAGATGTTTATAAAGCATTGCCACAGAAAATAAAGTATGATTGCAAGATCTTGCCAGTGGTGGAAATAATTAAACAAGTGGGGCACTTTTTGTCTTTTACCAAACACTTTGATTATTGTTTTTTCCAATGCTGGTGGTAAATTAAATATACACTACCATGTATGTTTTTCATATTTACACGGATTATATACATACGTCAAAATACCATGTCATATATAAACATTTATTTTGTATAAATTGTTCTGTAGGTATATATGAGTGGCGGCTGGTGGTTCTAAAAATAGGGGAGGAAGGAAGGTGCTCTTGGTGAGGCTTGGTTTAGTTTGGTAGTAGGTGTGGTGGTTGATGGGGATGTTAGTGAGGGTGTATGCGGGCATATAAAACCCAGACATTTGAAGCAGCATAAGGAGACTTTGTGTAACTAGTGAGATTTGTCTACTGAAGTCTGACCTGGTATCCTAAACGTTAGGAGCGGTAAGGAGCAAAATAATAGATCAATCTAAGACCAATATTGACAAATATATAAGCCAATCAAGTTTCCTGACTGCTATCTCAAGAGCTGATTATTTCAGACAAAATAAAGATCAGTGCAGTGAGAGAAATTATTTATCTTAAATGGGGATTGGGGTAAGACAAGAATAAGTATATTTCTTAGAAGCTGAATTTAAGAAAATTGTCTAAATCCCATACTGATCTTAAATTGAGCTCAGTTTTGTCTTAATTAAATTTTAGTAAGCACAGATGAAAGCTTACTAGAATTCTAATTGGTGTATTTTTGAGATATAGGCAATTTTTGCTGTAAAAGCTGTTCTTCTTACATGTTCAAGAGGTGGTCTGACCACAGAACTACATAATGCATAGCCTGGGCGGCTAGTGGGAATGACACTTGTATTCTGTTCTTCACATGACAATACAGGCCTACTATAAAGATAGCGTCAATGACGCAGTAGCTCATCCGACCTCACTTTCAATTGTTTGACAGTGTATTAGTGGGCCATTATGGTAGACAAGCCAAACAGAATTGAAATCGACTGGGATCTGAGGGGGAAGAAGCATTGTATTTGATGAAATAGAGCTATTTTGTGATTACACCATTAATGATGAAAATTGAAATAAGTAAAACAGTTATGCACGTAAATCCCATAAATTGTCTAATCGCGAGTCAAAGAAACACCACCTTGTCATGGTCAGCCATACTTTCTGTTTACATTTGGCGTCATGCACCTGGAACGCTTTGAGGTCGGAACTCAAAAGTTTTAAGTCTGAAATATTCGACTCACAAGTCGTCTGGAACGCGGAATTAATGAATGATAAGATAGATTCTTGCATGATGATAACCCGCCCCCAAAACTCTGATTGGGTATTCACCAGCCAATTGAGCTCTGCTCAGAGCCTCTGGCTAAACTAAGGGAAGATCGTCCTCCCTTACTGCCGTACTCATGTTAAAAACCAGGACTCACCTTCCGCTCGGCATTAAACCGGCAGTTTAATAATGGACTTTAATGGGGAGCTTGGGGAGGACGGACCTCCGTAAAGTAATTTTCAATTGCGCTAGGGGGTGCTGTTGATATTTTGACACAGGGACATGATTACTGTGCCTTCGAAGTGTTAAATAGTAATATAATCAATATTTTCACAGATTAATCAGTTAAATGTATGTGTATTTATTTTTCTCTTGCAAGTTTATTTTTCTCTGAAATTTAAGGGAGGATGTTCCTCCATTTTCTCAATGGACGAGCCTCCACTGGTATATATAAATATATATACTGTATCTCAAATATCAGGTTTGTTTTTTCCCGTGGTTACTGTCAAATGTGGGGGTTTGTAATGATTCGTAATGATGTAATTGATTTAAAAAAACACATTTCTACAGATCTACGACTACATATCAACCTACGTGGTTGTCGTGACGTAATTAGTTGTGATTACCTTGTATAACAGTGAGACACTGTCACACTCAAGGAACAAACACTGAGTTGCTGCTGTTGTGTGGTCAAATTAAGTCGCATATGTTACATTAGGTGAAATAAATACATGTAAGAAGAAAAATAAGAATTTACGTTTCTTTTCTCTATTTTCTGTTAAACTATATTGACACCTGTCGTGTGACCTTATGCATGAATATGAGGATTTCATCAGGAAAAATACAATTCTGAGATGAAAGTGAAAAGTGTTTTCTTGCAACCTAAACTAAAAACTATATGTATATGTAACCCCCAACCCCACTGTCCATACACCACCCCAGGGTGACCCGCCAACCCCCCTCCCCCTTAAACAGAGGCCTGGGCCGCTGTCTTGACTGGTGGTGGTTTCTTTGGACTGGCTGTTGCTGGGTTTTCTGGATGGGCTGGATGGCGGGACAGCTAGTCCGCGATGGTAGCTCCTTCAAGGGCCCGCAACAGCCCTCGGTAAGGCTACCCTTCACCCTCCCTGCTGCAGGACCTGGGCTGTAGCAGGCTGGATCCACAGGCGTTTGCTCCTAGCTGTTGCTGCGCTACCACCCCCGTCCTCTGCTGGGACCAACCAGTGGCCGTCGCTGCCAGGGAGGAAAGGCATTGGACATGTTCCGAACTCAGCTGGCCATGCAGCTTGTCTAGCCGGTCCGCCAGCTTGCTCAATAGATCGCTGAGCTCCGTTTGAACCTCTGAGCTCGCCGTTAATCCAGGAAGCTATGGCAGCTATGGATGTCATTGGCTGAGAAGATGCGAGAATGAAAAACGGGTCTGTAGTCCACAAGGTAGATGGGGGCGTGTGGTGTCACATATCCAGGGCACCCAGACCAGCATGGGTGAGGGCCCATGAATTGCTGAGGACCCATGCATGGGTGAGGAGCCATGAATGGGTGAAGAGCCATGTATGGGTGAGGAGCCATGTATGGGCGAGTAGCCATGTATGGGTGAGGAGCCAAGTATGGGTGAGGAGCCATGAATGGGTGAGGAGCCATGAATGGATCAGCAGCCATGTATGGGTGAGGAGCCATGTATGGGTGAGGACCCATGAATGGGTGAGGAGCCATGTATGGGTGAGGAGCCATGAATGGGTGAGGAGCCATGTATGGGTGAGGAGCCATGAATGGGTGAGGAGCCATGTATGGGTGAGGAGCCATGAATGGGTGAGGAGCCATGTATGGGCGAAGCCATTGCATAGACATAGTGTACAGCACAAGTACAGTACAGCTAAAGGTATTTCTCTGCATTTAACCCATCCTAGTATTAGGAGCAGCGGTCAGCTATGTATACAGCACCCGGGGAGCAATTAGGGTTAGGGTGTCTTGCTCAAGGATACCTCGACAGTTTTTTTTGCCAGGAGGAGCCGGGGATTGAACCAGCAGGTTGTGTGGGACCGCTCTACCTCCTGAGCTATACTGCCGCCCAACAGTGAAATGCACCCAGAGAGTGAGAAGGAGTGTTCTTGTCTGCCATAGCTAAAGAGCAAAGAGACAAGTTACACACTGCAACCTAGTGATAAATTAATTAGTCTAACTCAGGCCAGGTGGGGCTGCCCAAACTCTGGACTGTACTGCACTGCAATCATGATGATGCTGCAGTACTAGCACTTTAAAATGTTTTTTATGTGTATATTATCAGTCACTTTATTGTTATTTTATTGGGTACAGTATTGTTATATTATAGTGTTGTTTATAGTATATAGTACATAGTATAGTATAAAGTGTTGTTTATAGTAATTAGTATAGCATGTCATAGGTTGTATATAGTGTTGTTTATAGTATAGTATTGTTTTGTATAATATTGTATTGTATAGTTTAGTATAGATGCAAATGCAAATAGATGCAAACTGCACGAGGGAGTGGGGAGTAAGTATTTAATTGTGGTTGTTGCAAAAGGCAATTAAACATCTTGAATTTTTAACTTCCTTGGCAGAAGGCTAAACAAAAAAACAGTTTTCAAAGACTTAAGTTTAGTTTGGTTCAAAGTGTGCGATGCCCTTGGTTCCTCTGGCACCAGAGGCTCCTCCAGAGGCAAGGGCAGTGCTGGGCTTTATCCCTGGCCCTGTCCACCGTGGCTAATGCAACACGACACGAGTGTTTCACTGTGTCTTCTAAATTAAGACGTCAATGATCAGGAGCAGTTGCCTTCTGTTATGTAATTAGTTCTGTCAAGATGTGAACATTTGTTAAATCTAAATCTAAATCTAAATCTAAATCTGGAGGATTGCATCCTCTTTATTGGCCTATGTACACACACAGTGAAATTAGTTTCTCTGCATTTAACCCATCCTAGTATTAGAAGCAGTGGGCAGCTATTTTATATACAGCGCCCGGGGAGCAGTCTAGGGGTCTGGTGCCTTGCTCAAGGGCACCTCGGCAGTGCCCAGGTGTTTCGGTGACTTGAACCACGACCTTCCGATTCCCAAGCCAAGTCCCAACAGACTGAGCTTCTGCCGCTCTCAGTTAGGTACTATTGATGAGTTTCTTCTCGTTGGTGCACATGTATGGTCTGCTTTTGCTTCTTGGGACATGCAATGTAAGCAGTAGGATTTTTTGTGTTTTTGCTTCATCATTTCTTGATCTCATCTCATGTCTTACAGTAGACATCACTTTGATGTATTTCAGCTAAATAAAATAGAAATGTGCTGTCAGCTGACGTAGGATTTGCATTGGCAATTTTTTGTATTATTATATTTATTTGGCAGTAGTATAGATCACCCCCATTCATTTTTGAAAAGGCAAACATGGATGTATTCATGTGATGAATGTGCAAAAATATATCACCACTACAACCACCAGGAACAAAATGTGGTGCTATAAAACTAAATCATACTTTGGGTAACAAGTTAGTCCTATAATAACCCTAATAAACATAATATCCCATAAAAAGGCCTCAGTTTTCATAAGAGAGAGATAGATAGAAGACTTCACATATTATATATAAAACGGGTACAAAACATAAAGAAAAAGTCGGCAAAAGCAAGAAACAATCGGTAATCAATGAGTTCTAAGTTATAAAACACTCACACTTCAACAAGTATAGACTCTAGATTCTCAAGGCGGAAAATGTAATCGTCCTACGCCTCAATTGGCTTTCACTTCACATGGTTGAACATCCTCATGGGACATCTGTCTGTCTGCATGAAGCACGACAGAGGTCCACAACAAAGGCAGAATAGGTTTTTTACTTCAAGTCAAGATGTGGGGGTATTTTGTTTATTTATTTTAACGTCTGAGTCATTTAGACAGAGTAATTTGCCGCAGCTCACCTCCTTTGCAGCAACGTTGTGTTGAGGGGCCAACCGATTAGAAGATGGAAACACACAAAGGCTAATCTCTCTAATACACTTGAGATAATGACGATGCTATTCACTGGGTCACTCATTCTGATGATTCAATTATGGTGCTTTGGCCGCAAGGGAAAAACAACTCCTGAATTGAGTGCGGTTGAAGTGTTATAATACACAGCAAAAATAGACAAAATACGGAAAATAAAACATGAAAGGACACGAGGATGTGGAATGCTGATGGGTTGGTCATTTTTGGATCCATTTGCTGCATACTGTATAATGTCAGATGTTCTCAGATGTCCTCTTTTTACTGGACATTCCTGGCCAAAAAAAGGCTTGTGTCACCTATAGAGTGATGCTCAACCTACCATGGTCTATGTTTAATAAAAACCACATAAATAATTCCACATATATTATTAATCACATATACCTCTTCTTTTCTGTCATTCCATGATGACCAAATCCCAGCCAGTCTGTCTCAGAAAATGTTGTCTCTCTTACTTCCTTGGGATTTTATAGGTGTGGCGTTGCCTTGAATTGAAAAATCAAATCTTATATGTGTGTGGGATATGAGAGCATACCAGCATGTGGCGTGTATAATTCAAGCCACTCTTCACTTAGGTTTGATGGTTGAAGACAATACGAAAGAAACATCTAAAAAAGATAACTTTCTGATAAACACTAAAAACACTTAAGAAACGTGTGTGTGCATAACATTTATTCCGCCAGGGTTTGCTGCCCCACCTTAAAGGGGGAGCATCTCCTGATTGGCTCCTGTGAGCAGACACTGTGTGTCCTGCCTAATGGGTGTTCGTGGGGGAAAACCTTAAGGGGTTCTCCTAAGTGTCACATGGCTCTGCGATGTGCGCATGCATGACAGTGCACATACTATTTTTTTCCATTGAAACTATCTATTCATTCCAGTAGGGTGTTGGGCTCTTAGTGTTGGCCTCTTAGTGATGCCCTATTGGTCTATTGGCCTGCAGAACAATAACTTCAGCAGTCTGTTCTATGTTCACTTGTCTTCTGGAGAACCTCTGGGTACACAGGAACGTCCATATATATGTCCATATATAAACATACTTATCAACTAGACATCAGGTACTAACCTAGTTATCTTAGATTATATGGCATTGTCATGATAGCATAAAGGCTAATTTATATTTCCCCCCTTTGGTACTAACATTATCACTTAAAGGAAAGGTCTACTCTTTTGTTGGTAATTGCTGTAATCAATGTAAACGTAACCTTATCACAATGAAATTACTAAAACAAACACAGGGGTATGATTAACATAAATAAATTATGGGTTAATATCCATGAACAAAACAACATACAAAAAACTCAAAACAAACATAAAACACATCAGATAAGAAAGAAAAGGCTTTACAATCATTAAACCATATATCAGTGTCATTACCCAAATCAAAGGAGAATATGTGATAAACATATACAAAAAGAAAACCTTGTTTATCATGAACACATATTGAATGACATATCATGCATTTGACAAAACCAATGTTGATGGGATGAATTGAGCCATTTACCCATAACACTGACTTTAAGGTAACTAAATTCCACAATATCATCTTGATGGAAGTTGTAAAGGAAACCAAAACCCATACCAAATACATGATTACCGGTTTTAATTCAATGCCACAAGTATGTCACAAGCACTTTTATTTTAAGACAACTCATATTCACAAGAATAACAGGCATTCCCTTTTAGAACATATACAGCTGCACACTACATATTAACACGTAAATGAAAAGGTACATTGAAAAAATCAAAATCCATAAAATAAATCGCCTATATTAAATACATAGGCATACCTCTGCTCCTACACAAAATTGCCTTTGTTATACGGCGATATATCCAGATAGAGCCACAAGACACAATGTCGGGGAATTGTATGATTCGGATTTAGACTTCTTTACTGTAGAGTGTTCATTCACTAGTTGAACCACATCGTCTTGACCAACTTTTGGAAGGTTATGCAGCGATGTTGTCCAGCGATAACTGTCCGCAATGGTGAATGCCATGGTGAATGCATTAACCGGAACTTGGGATACACTGCTTCCACGATTTTTCCGACTTTCAACTGTGCCGTGATATAGGCCTATAAGGGGCTGCTCGGTGTTGTGCCCCCGTGCTCTAATTGATCCCAGGTGTTTCCCATCATAATCAGGCCGGCTGAGGCCAATGAACACCTGGGATCTTCCCTACTTAAGGCTGTTGAAGACCGACGTCTGTGTTAGACCATGTGCCTTCCCGGTAAGGCACACCTTACAGGGAACCATCCTGACGAAGACCGACGTTGGAGCAAGACCGTTGGGAACCATCTGCCGAAGACCGACATCGGGGGCGAGATCCATGAGGACCTACTGCCGAATACCGACGTCGGGGGCGAGTTCACTGTGAACCATATGGCTCCCTCCTGCTCGAGTACCTTGGACTACTTGTCTCCAGCTCCGACTACGTCTCGTCCAACCCCCCCCCCCCCCCACCCCACCCCACCCCAAGAACCATCTCCGCGTTCCACTCTCTGGACCATCTCCCCGCGTCGACCACACCACGTAACCTATGCTACCCTACCTTGTGTTTTTGATTGTGGTGATTTGTCAGTAAACACATTTTCCGTTGTTTTGGTTGTCCTGTGTCTCTTCTTCTGGGTACTCTGGCACATTTGGCTTGCCGGTCTCGTTGGGTCTCAACACTCGGTTTACCATGTCCCAGTTAGATAAGCACCATAAGTGATTTTGGTTTGGTTTCTGGTTTGTTTTGTTGTTTGTTGCACCTCTGTAAAGCGGCCCCTTGGGTCCCTTGTAAAGCGCTATATAATTATAATAAAGTTATTTATTGGTTTGTGCCACTGAAAAACATTTGTATGTGGAATATTTCAAGATTTTTATTTGCCATATGCATCAAGTACAATGGAATGCTTACTGCCCATTCCCTCCTGCAGTTTGACTTTTCTAAAACACTAAGTAAAAAATATAAGTAAAAATAACAAATTGACTGAATGTGTTGAATTGTGCAAAAAGCATTTTAAAGTGCCAGTAGTGCAGCATCATGAATACAGTGCAATAGCTGTAAGTCCAGGAAAAGTATGATAGTGTAATGTAATCTGGATAACGATGTTATGATAGTGGCAGCACTCATAGTAGTTCAGATGGTGCACTGCCTGTGGATACAAACTGTCCTTTAACCTGGTAGTTCTTGTAAGGATGCTGCGGAACCAGAGACCAGTCCATAGGGTTAGGGTTAGAAGAGAGAGAAGAGATGGTGCCCAGGGTGGTTGCAGACCCTTTGTGAAAAAATAATAGTATAGAACGTAATTTGCAATTTCAAAGCAAATTACTTTTGCTGTATAGCTGGTTATCTAACCTTGCTGGAAATGTACATTTACAATGTCATCATTGGAGCAGGGGACCCCATATGGAATGCAATTTATTTGGCATCTCAATATATGGTTACTAGTTGACCTCAATAATAAATATATTGATCCAGAAACTAATTAAACCTCCCCAACCTCCATCCATCGTCTACCGCTTATCCTGGTCGGGTCGCAGAGGTAGCAGCTTCTGCAGGGGACTCAAATCTTCCCTCTCCCAGGCAACAGCGACCAGCTCTGACTGGGGGATCCTGAGGTGTTCCAAGGCCAGCGTGGAGATGTAATCACCCCACCTGTACCTTGTTCTGCCCAGTAGTCTCTTCCCAGCTGGATGTGCCTGGAAAACCTCCATCGGGAGGCGAACAGGAAGCATCCTTACTAAATGCCCGAACCACCTCAACTGGCTCCTTTCTACACAAAAGAGCAGCGGCTTTATTCTGAGTCTCTCACGAGTGACTGAGCTTCTCTCACCCTAGCCCTAAGGGAGATACCAGGCACCCACCTGAGGAAACTCATTTTGGCTGCTTGTATTCGCTATCTCTCGTCCTTTGGGTCATTACCCATTATTCATGACCATAGACGAGGGTAGGAATGAAGACTGACCGGTAGATCGAGAGTTTTGCCTTCTGGCTCAGCTCTCTTTTGGTTACAGCAGTACGGCAAAGGGAACCCAATACCGCTCCCACTGCACCTATTCATTGGTCAATCTCACGCTCCATCCTCCCCTTACTCAAAAATAAGACCCTGAGGTACTTGAAATCCTTCACTTGGGGTAAGGACTAACTCCCTACTTGGAGTAGACAATCCACTGGTTTCCTGCTGAGAACCATGGCCTCAGATTTAGAGGTACTGATCCTCATCCCAGTGGCTTCACACTTGAAAACCGATCCAGTGAGTGCTGAAGGTCTCATACTGATGACGCAATTATTACCACATCATCTGCAAACCTGAGCCCACCATACTGAAACCCCTCCCCTCCATGACTACACCTTGAAATCCTGACCATGAATATCACAAATAGGATGGGTGACAAAGCGCCGCCCTGGCGGAGGCCAACACCCACTGAGAACAGCCCTGACTTACTACCGAGAATCTGTACACAGCTCTTGCTTTGAGAGTACAGAGATTGAATGGCCCTCAGTAGTGACCCCCGCATCACATACTCCTGCAGCACCCCCCACAATATTATATTAGATTCAAATTTATTGTCATTGCACAAGTACAGTACAGTGAAAATAATTTAGCATCTAACCAGAGTGCAAATGTTGCAGTAAAGTGCATGATAATATAATATAATTTACAGTTTAAATGTACAGGTTAAAAGACAGTCTAGGTATAAATGTGATATGAGCATAATAATGGTATATGTATATACAGGTAAGTGATAATTTAACGTAGTGATCAGGGGTATGCTATTATTGAAATTATTATACAAATATATAGATGTAAATGTATGTACAAGTGAGCATATATAAATGTATGGCTTATATAAATGTATATGTATGTACAGGAGTAGGAGCAGTCCTATCAACATATTTAAATATATATTGCAGGTACAGTAAACAGGTATCTTAGTAATAAATATGGAAACTATAGAGAGGTAGGTAGTTGTGATAGTTTGTTTTTACAGTTTTTTTTCTTTTTTTACAGTTAGTCAGAGACATTGGTGGTGATTGTTATAAGTGTTGAGCAGAGGTGTGGGGCAGGGGTGTGAGCAGGGGGGGCAGCAGAGGGGGCATCAGCAGGGGGGGGGGTGCAGCAGCGGGGGGGGCAGCAGAGGTGCAGCAGCAGGGGGGGGGGACAGCAGAGGCGTGGCAGCAGGGGGGGAGGGGCAGCAGGTGTTGGGCAGCAGGGGGGGTGCAGCAGGGTGGGGGGGGGTGGGGGCTGTCTTCGTGGTGCAGAGTTCATGGAGATGACAGCTGAGGGGAAGAAGCTGTTCCTAAGCCTGCTTGACTTGGAACAGAGGTTTCTATAGCGCCTCCCAGAGGGGAGGAGGGCAAACAGTCCATGGTTGGGGTGAGAGGGGTCATCCACTATTGTTTGTGCCTTCCTCAGACACTTTGTGGTGGGTAGTGTTATTGCAGGGAGGGGTAGTCCAACGATGCGTTGGGCGGTTTTCACCACCCTCTGCAGCGCTTTCCAGTCGGAAACAGTGCAGTTGCCGTACCACACTGTGATGCAGTTGGTGAGGATGCTTTCAATAGCACACCGGTAAAAGTTCACCAGAATCTGAGGTGTCTGAGGTGTCTCTTCTTCCTCAGGAAGAAGAGACACTGGTGAGCCTTCTTTACTAGTGAGGCAGTATTGAGGGACCAGGAGAGGTCCTCGGAGATGTGGACCCCCAGGAATTTGAAGCTGGAGACACGCTCAACCTCCGCTCCGTTGATGAGGATGGGGGCGTGTGCGCCAGGTCTGGTCTTCCTGAAGTCGACGATGAGCTCCTTGGTCTTCTTCGTGTTGAGGGCCACCAGGTGCTGGACCTCCTCCCTGTATGCTGTGTCATCATTGTTTTTGATGAGGCCCACCACCGTTGTGTCGTCAGCAAACTTGATGATGGTGTTTGTACCATGTACAGGAGTGCAGTCGTGGGTGAAGAGGGAGTAGAGGAGAGGGCTCAGCACACACCCTTGTGGAACGCCGGTGTTTAGGGTGAGGGTGGAGGAGGTGAGATGGTCTAACCTGACTGACTGGGGTCTGTTGGTTAGGAAGTCTAGTAACCAGTTACACACTGAGGGGTTGATGTCAAGGTTCTTGGTTTTCATGAGGTCACCAAGTTTGAAGATGAGTTTGGAAGGGATGATGGTGTTAAATGCTGAGTTGAAGTATGAACAGCATTCTCACGTGGGTGTTGCTCTCATCCAGGTGGGAGAGAGCGGAGTAAAGAGTTAAGAGGAAATGGCGTCCCCCATGCTCCTGTTCTCACGGTAGGCAAATTGGTATTTATCTAGTGAGGGTGACAGGCCAGATTTGAGGTGAGCCAGGGCCAGTCTCTCGAAGCACTTCATGATGATGGGGTGAGTGCAACAGGGCGGAAGTCATTGAGGCTCGCTGCAGAGGAGTGTTTTGGCACTGGCACAATGGAGGTGGTTTTAAAGCACACTGGGACAACTGCCTGAGCTAGTGACATGTTGAAAATGTCAGTAAGGACCTCGGTCAGCTGTTCAGTGCAGTTCCTGAGCACGCGGCCGGGGATGCCATCAGGACCAGCTGCTTTATGCGCATTTGTTCTGCTCAGTGCCGCACACACGTCTGTGGGGGATAGGGTGAGGGGTTGGTGGTCAACGGGGAGAGTTGCCCTGGTGGGCAGTTTGGGGTTGTTCCGGTCGTAGCGGGCAAAAAAATAATTGAGTTTGTCAGGGAGGGATAAGTCGGTGGTTGGGGGGGAGTTATTGTTATTTATTGTTGTTAATATTTCCAGGGGACCCAGTCATATGCCTTCTCCAAATCCACAAAGCACATGTAGACCGGATTGGCATACTCCCAAGCCCCCTCCAGGATCCTTGCAAGAGTGAAAAGCTGGTCAGTTTTTCCTCGACCAGGGCGGAATCTGCATTGTTCCTTTTCAATCTCAGGTTCAACTATCGGCCGAACCCTCCTTTCCAGCACCTTGGAGTAGACCTCCCCAACCTTGTTCCAACTAATTAACTAAACTAGCTAAAACTGGGCCCGAGTCTTCATGCAGGTACTGGCAGGCGGTACTTGGTTCCATCAGTGTCAATAGTTCCCCTGAAGAAAAAGAGACACCTGTATACATCCAGCCACACTTATCATCACCTACAAAGGAGACACCTAAATACTTCAAGGATGATAAGGCTGCGGAGACTTCAGGAAGGTGATTCAATCAGCATCAGAGGGATGACGTAAAAAGGCCACTAAACCTAATCAAGCCTAGAATTATTGAATAGGCGCATGGAAATACATTTTGATGATTAGCAGACTACTAAAAATTCACGATATAACTAATATTAAATTAAACAAAAAATTCTAATAAATTATGCATTCATTGATTAAAGGAACAATTAATTACAACAGAGTGTATGAGGAGGTCAGTAGTCTAACAACTCAAGCTTGCAAATATGGGCGGGGTGTGTGACAATGTGAGGCTGTTTATATGTGTATGTTGTTGAGGTATGCGTGGCTGTCTTTGTGTTTATGTCAGAATAATTGGTGTATGCTGTCAGTGTGTCTGAATGTTTGCTGAATAAGTGTGATAGCTCCAACGTAGACGTGTTATTTGATCATTTGATTGTTAAAGTGCAAAGTAATAATCGGAATTATATTCTATACTACAGAGGAAAGGACTAAAGATTGCCCATATAAACATCTGTAGCATAAGGAACAAGTTAACTGAAATCATTGAGATACTACGTGCAGTTTCTGAAACACATTTTGATTCAACATTTGAGGATGGGGCACAATTGATACAAGGATTCAGCTTTTTTAGGAGAGATAACAATGCATTTGGAGGTGAAGTTGCTTTTTATATTAAATCACATACATCAAAAAATTACAATAAAGCAGTATCAGTACCATCAAGATACAAGATGTTTTATCAGTAGGTTGTAGCGATCATAACTTAGGAAAACCAAAGTTCTCAAGCCTGGACCTAAAATGATACTTAAAAGATCTTATAAAATGTTAATCAAGACAGTTTTGTTGAATATGTTACAAATGTGTGTTGGTCTAATGTATTACTGGAAAAAGATCCATTAGTGGAAGTTAGAAAAATTTGATGAAATGATTATGCTACTGGTTGAAAAACAAACACCACGGAAAAAGTTTATTGTCAGAACATCATGACAGTTGGAAGAGTTGATAGTGGAGCGAGATCAAGTTAAATGAATAGCAAGCATATAAGGTTATGAAACTGAATTTAGGAATTGTGTAAGAAAGTTAAATAAGAAGAAAAATAAATTGTATTATGACAAAATGATTAATAAGGAGCTCCTTAAATCCCGAAAGTAAATATATTTTTATCTTGTGGGCACAAGTTAGTATTTTGCGCGCACAAGTTGTTTGATGTTGTGATTACAAGGTCATTTCTGTTTTAAGGACCACTGGGGTAAGTTGCATTAATAAATTGCTTACTCAAGTAGGCTATGCTTGAAATCTGGCGGCATTCAGTGCTTTATTGTGACAGTCAATGTGCTATGTTTTTGGTGGGTGAGCTAGTTGACAATAGCTTTCCGCCGACTCGCCAGTTGCGGTGACATTTTCTTACAGATTTTCATTTGCTTTCAGTTCACTGCCACCGCACACAAAATAAGCTGGAAAAGGTACACAGCTCTCCTAACAAAAGAGATAACCCAATCAGCGTGTCATCAGAAGAAGATGAACAACCTCCTCCAGATGACAAAAAACAACTGTAACTGTCCTGATGCTTAAAGATTAACAAGACCTGATGAACCACACTGATGATAGAGACTACGTGATGACACTATATGTTATCACAGAGGAAAGAGACAATGCGCTTAACAGTATGCAGACAAATGCTGGTTCAGAGAAGGCCTCAAATGTCCCTGACAACGAGTCTTTACGATTCCAGTCAATCCTGCTCTGGTTGTTGAATGACATTATTTGAATGACATTATTTGAGCATTATTTTTGGACAAAAAAACCACTATATACTATATTATGTGAAAGTCATGCTGTATATGTTGACCCTTTTAATTGATCCTGTAGACTCTGTTATTGATACAGTTACACACATATGATTGTAAGTGTGTCTTTCATGTAATACAACTGGAAAAAAGTTATAGCTTTGTATCATTCACAGCAGACAGCATGCTGTGTAAATCCCTTTAAATGTCCTGTATTTCTAAATTAGCCTAATGTATTTAATGCTATTTCAAAAAAACTAGATGACTTGAAGTCAAGTTAATATCTTGTGCGCACAAGATACTAACTTGTGCGCACAAGATAAAAACCCAAACTTTCGGGACATTCGGGGCTCCGTAGATTAATTATATAAAAAATTATAATAACAATTATGGACATGAAGAACATGCCAAACATTGAGAATGAAAAATCTTATTTATTTATAAATAATGTGGGACAAATTGTAAATTTGATAGAGTAAGTATACGGAAGGTGACAAATATGCTAATGCAACAATGGAAAAGATGAATACATTTCAGATGCTTCAATTTTGTTTGTATAGCCTTTAATAACAGTTACAGTCTCAAAGTGCACAGGCCACATATTTACAACACCCCCCAAATCCTAGCCACGTTATAGGCAACTGACAAGTCCCCCTTAAAAAAAATCTCCCTTAATTATGGAGGAAGAAATCTTGAGAAGGAACACAGAATGGGGGATCCCTCCTTCGAAGGGATGGTTCAGGAGTGAAATGGGTGCCATATGTGACAAACATAGTAATGTCCAGGAAAATACATATAGTCTAATGAGAATATATTTAGTGTGTGGTGCTGGCCGGTAGGTGGGGATAACAGTGGCACACTGGAAAACAGAAGTAGACGGCTATATGATTTGATTGGGTAGACTGGACAAGGAACATGTAGAGAACCTCTAGTCTAGTACCTATTGACAGCTGGGGTAGGCTAGTGCTGGCTTATGGGTCGATTTAGCTGTAATGCGAGCTGAGGGGCACTCCTAAGAGCCAAACGACAATGTAAAAAGGTAGGCTTTAATTTTAGATTTAAATATCCCAACAGAGTCTTCTTTCCTGACAGGTGGCAGACACACAAATGTGTGGCAGTTCCACAAATAGGTCGCTCAGTAGGAGAACGACTAGAGTAGCTATAGTATACAGAGTGGGCGGTATACTACTGGTGGGCGGTATACTATATCTAAGAAAAATGAAGCTACGGCCCTTTCTGCTTTAGTAGATACTAAGGAGCAGAAAGCAAGTACTTCAAAGGATGAAAAAGCATAGTTATTTTACTTCTATATGCCGAGTTCCGAACTTGAGATTAAAGCCACTCCACTACCTTTTTTTGATTCTCGCGATTACTGTGCTAAGATAGTTGTGTGGGGTAGCTTTGTTTAACGGTAACGTCTGGTTTTAACCATGTTTTAACCATGTTTCACATAGGCCCAGGATGTCTATCTTATTTCCAACCACTAGATCCTGGACCAAGGGCACTTTAGTTGAAAGATATCTAAAACTTAAGAATCCTAGTCCAAGCTCTTCCGATGTGTTAAGGTTTGAGGGGTTGCAACACAGCTCAGTGGAAGAGTTTACAGTAAGATTTTTACAGATTTGCCTTCGCCTGCAGGTTTTATACCTCGGCATAGTGCGGGACAGCTCCACAATAGTGATAAGTGTAGGTGTACAATAAACCTCCAGTTGGTAGTCGCTGCTGCTGTGACCAGTATAAAACCCTGGAGGATAGCACTTAGTTGAATAGTGAATATAGATTAAATGTGGTCATGACTCATAAATGTCTAGATTGGTTATTTGTTAAAGACCGACTACTTTATTCATTACTTCAGTTCATTAGAAATGTTTCAAAGACGCAAGTCGTTTTGTATGAGCAGATATCAATTGCTTCCGATAAACATGATTATGCTACTAGACATGCTATGGAAGGACATTTCACATTGTCAAAACCAATAACTAATGCTATTAAGCAAACAGTAATGTAGCACCATGCAGGAATGGAATTTACTCCCAAGACACATCACACAAACCAGTACATTTAGATTCAAAAGCTTAGCAAGAGAGATTATTACATCATGGGTCATGAGTAAACTGTTTCTGTCAGGAGCCATCTTGTCTTGTCCTGTCATATTGTAATGTGTTATATTGTACTGTAATGCATTATATAAAAATGTAATAGTTGCATGGTCACTAGTTACAGTTGTGTTAAGGACCCCAGTAAGAATAGCTGTAGCAATGCTGCAGCTAATGGGGATGCTAATAAACAAAACTAAACACCTTAACTCCAAGGAAGTGCTCCTTTGTCAGTTTCTGACAAACTGAACCTCAACCTGCAGTCTCTGCCACACTAATAAAACAAAAACTGACTGTTCTCCTAGTGAGACCAGCCACTAAACCTAGCAGTGTGTACTAAACAAGGTTGTCCAACTCACTTATCCACTCTGGTCCCCAACACTGGAGCACCCCAAGGCTGCTGCCTCAGTCCCCGGCTGGACTCCCTGTACCCACATGAGACATGGACATACTGCCCCACACAGCAACAATCGGATTATCAAGTTTGCAGACATCATCGACGGTGACATTGAAGTCATCGGCCTGCAAAGATGACGTAGTCCGGCTGACACGATGGTGCAAGGACAACAGCCCCACACTGAATGTCAGCAAGTCTAAGGAGCTCATTGTGGACTTCAGGAGCCACCGGGGCACCCTCTCCACCATCAGCCTGGATGGGACACAGTCAGCTGCTTCCATTTCCTAGGGCTACAGATTTCCGAGGACCTGTCGGGACCCGCAACACTGAGGTCATGCTAAAGAAGGTACACCAGTGCCTCTATGCCCTACGGTTCCTCAGGAAAAGTGGTATAGGCCAACGGTGGCAAGTGAACTTTTACTGTGGCACTGAAGAGAGCGTCCTGGCGAATGGCGTCACTGTGTGGTACGGCAACACCACTACACAGGACAAGAAAGCCAGAGGTTTGGCAGTATACCTCAGGAGGAAGAGCGGTCGCCTCACAACCGGAAGGCTGCTGGTTTGATCCCCGCCTCCTCCTAGCAAAAACTGTTGAGGTGTCCTTGAGCAAGACACCCTAACCCTATCTGCTCCTGATGTGCTGGCAGTCTCCTTGCATGGCTAACTCCGCCATCGGTGGTTGAATGTGTGTATGAATGGGTGAATGTGAGAATGTGAGGCATGACATGTAAAGCGCTTTGACTGGTTAGAAAAGTGCTATTTATATGCAGTCCATTTTTTGGTGAGGATGGCAGAAAAGAGTGTGAAAAGTGTGGACTTCCATGCATTGAGGGGATCTGTAGATGTAGAAAGAAACGGTAGAAATCCATCTACATCACAAAGGACCACATCCACCCTGGGCACCATTTCTTCTTCCCCCTATTGCAGCATCCGTACAAGGACTACCAGGTTCAAGGATAGTTATTATCCACAGGCAGTGCGCCTACTGAATTGCTGGGAGTGCTGCCACTATCATAACGTTGTCATTAACACTATCTTACTATGCTGGACATTCTGGAATCATTACAGTTACTGCAGTGTTCTGCACTGTACTGCACTCTATTCATGATGCTGCTGCACTACTGGCACTTTTAAATGCTTTTTGATGCGTTTTGCACAATTCTACACATGTACATATCATCCTTCAGTCACTTTTATGTTCATTTTTTATAATATTGTGTTTTATAAATTCATACTGCGGGAGGGAATGGGGAGTAAGCATTACATTGTACTTAAAAATGACTTGTAAAAGTCTTGAATCTTGAATAACTTTAAAGTTTACTACTTGCTTAACTCGCTTAGCTGTTGCTAAGAGGATTGCCGTAATGAAGTATGTCTGGTCTGTAATAGAAGGCTGTGATGGACCTTAGAGCCACACAGCCACCACAGGCCTTCCATGACTGTGGTTCCTCGTGGGCCCGGTGCCATTAACGGCCA
>CM051003.1:31037402-31039902 GCA_027704905.1 Muraenolepis orangiensis
CTCTGGTCATGTAGCACAAGTTCTCTAGGGCTGTTGTTCTAACTGTTGTTCTCTGGTCATGTAGCACCAGTTCTCTAGGGCTGTTGTTCTAACTGTTGTTCTCTGGTCATGTAGCACCAGTTCTCTAGGGCTGTTGTTCTAACTGTTGTTCTCTGGTCATGTAGCACCAGTTCTCTAGGGCTGTTGTTCTAACTGTTGTTCTCTGGTCATGTAGCACCAGTTCTCTAGGGCTGTTGTTCCAACTGTTGTTCTCTGGTCATGTAGCACAAGTTCTCTAGGGCTGTTGTTCTAACTGTTGTTCTCTGGTCATGTAGCACCAGTTCTCTAGGGCTGTTGTTCTAACTGTTGTTCTCTGGTCATGTAGCACCAGTTCTCAAGGGCTATTGTTCCAACTATTGTTCTCTGGTCATGTAGCACAGATTTCTATTTTGCACCTGTGACAACCCTGTTTTATTTAAGTCCTACTTTCCAGCGGGAACATTTGAAGTATCAAAAGTATTTAGTATTTATTTGATATTGAATCTAAGCATAAAGCTGCACTAGGTAGGACCATTACCTGAAAATATCATTGTAACAAAGTAGGTAAAAAAGTAATGCTTTAGGGAGACTCAAAACCCAGTAAATACTGATTGATCATATTGGGCTCCTAGGTAGTTTTATTTTATTTTGGGTGGGTATTGCTCAAAAGATGTGCTTTGTCTCGTAGTGGCGCTTCACATTGCCGCTTTTAATAATCGCCACGGAACAAATGAGACTTACTGGGTTTTAACTGCCCGTGGGAAGAATGAACATGTAAGAGGCTGTTTTCACGTCTACCTTTCTGTTTGAGTAGTCCATGTGAAAATACTCAGACTGTTTCTCTTTCCTGTTTCTCTTTTCCTGTGTGTGTGTGTGTGTGTGTGTGTGTGTGTGTGTGTGTGTGTGTGTGTGTGTGTGTGTGTGTGTGTGTGTGTGTGTGTGTGTGTGTGTGTGTGTGTGTGTGTGTGTGTGTGTGTGTGTGTGTGTGTGTGTGTGTGTGTGTGTGTGTGTGTGTGTGTGTGTGTGTGTAATCTGCTCGCTCATTGACAATTCACTGACTGCAGTGAATTGATAGGTTGAGTAGCTTCACGTGAGATGTTTCAATCTCTTGGCCGTAGTTTGAACGCAGTCAGAAAAAAACCTGTATAAGTATGTATAAGTGTACCAGCCAAACTGAAAAACGCAGCTAACGCCGTAGGCCTCTCATAGTAGCTGCAAGACAAAAAACAATATGCTTGAAAATATTCTCTGAAATACTGTTAAGTTAAACAATATCCCTATATTCTTCAAAAAGTTACAAATAATAGAGATAGACAAATAACGTGCATTTGTTATTGTTTTATGTGTGCAACGTTCAAGAAAAATAGTTTCTGCAGAATTGTCACTGTGGCTGACAATAAGGCTAGCACAGTGTGTGTTCCTTGTTGGCATATTCCTCGCTGTTCCCCAATGTAAACCAATACAACAAGTTGGCAGGGTCTCAACAACTACCTCAAGTTCTTGTAAAAAAAATCAATGTACATTTAACACATGTACATATCATTTAAGTCACTTTGCTGCTCTTTTTAGTTTATTATTATTGTGTATATTATTTATATTTTATGGTGTTGTTTTAAAGGAGATGTATACTGCGGGAGGGAATGGGGAGTATGCATTCCTATGTACTACAATAAAATATCTTGTATCTTGTATCTTGAAAAAGTATCATCACTCTGTTTTCCACCTTATTTCTATTTTCTTTTTTACATTTCACCATTGGCCCCAACAGTTAAAGGAAGACATAAATAGGATATATGGAATTGCCTGACTTAGATAACATTCTTTGAATATTTATGTGACATGTTATCTTTGGAATGGCTGACGCTATCTTTAGAAGAAGCACACTTAAAACTATTTCACTCATTAAAGTTTTATCTATTTTTGGAACACGTTTTTTTTTATAAATAGCAATGCTACTGAAAACTATGAATAATAGAGTGAGACATTGAAAAACTCCACAGCAGTATGTTTGAAAAGTCCAGAGCTACAACAAACAAGCAAATGCAGTATTTATAGCACATATCATGAAAACAGCGTACATATTACTGATGAAAATGTTATAGTAAATATTATCAAATGCCTTGACTGCAAGAAAATCGTTGCCTTATATACAGCTTAGTACAAAAGGTATAATGTATTCATAACTCAATACAATATAATAGGCAAGTCATTTTAGATTGCGTCTATGGAAACTGTTAAGCGATGTAAAGAAATGTGGAAAAGTAATGTATGTTTTAATTACTTGTTAATTACTGGAAATGCATTATCAAATATAGTACATTTGAGCTCACCTGGCATATGCGTTCTTAAATATTTCTTTCTTAAATATATTATATATTTGTATATATACTGTATATATATCCCTAGTTAAAGAAAACACATTCATATTGTAAGATTTGGTTCTTTGATTATGGACAACCAACTCGATATATATTTTCATTTT
>CM051003.1:31044902-31094902 GCA_027704905.1 Muraenolepis orangiensis
CCTGCTCCCCCAGGACCCCCCACCTGCTCCCGAGGAGGACCCCCACCGGCTCCCGAGGACCCAATCTCGCGGACCCCTCTCTGCCGAAGACCGACGTCGAGGGCGATATCCTGAGAACACGGGGCTCTCGGGCAGTCGTGCGGTGCCTCCCCTCAGGGGGGGATACTGTTGTGCCCCCGCGCTCTAATTGGGGATCTGGGATCTACCCTACTTAAGGCTGTCGAAGACCGACGTCGGTGCTTGACCATTGAGCACCTTACTGAGGACCTTATGGCCCCCCCCGCTCCAAGGACCCTCTCCGTGGTCCACCCTCTGGACCATCTCCCCGCGTCGACCACCCCATGTAACCCATCCTACCCTACCTTGTTGTGTTTTGGATTGTGGAGATTTTTCCGTCATGACATTTTCCGTTGTTTTGGTTGTCCTGTGTCTCTTCTTCTGGGTTCTCTGGCACATTTGGCTCGCCGGTCTCGTTGGGTCTTAACAGGTATGGATTATTGGGTTAGGGTTAGAAATGGTACGGTTTGGGGGTCAGGGTTACAACTTCTAGCCCACTAGTCTTGGGGTGTCTTCCACAGCACACACTACATGACTGGCCTTTACTGGCCAAGCATTCCATCTTTCTTTTCTTGTACAAAATTCGACCAGTTCTCCATATTGTGTCTAGAGGATGGGAGGAACAGCTGCTTTGTACATAGTCCTTGACATGTTTGTAGAAACTGTAGCAGCTGTTGGTGTTGTTGTTTTGTAAAACAACAGATCATTTCAGAAATGATGAGAAATTAATTATCTGTTGTCTGAAAATGACCCAGACTTGAAAAATAACAGGCCTATATTATATATTTCATTCTAAACTCATGAGGAGAAACCGTAACTAAACAGGTATGCTCACCTCCCACAGGACACGCTCATGTTGGTCTTACACTACTATTTACACTATTGTACTTTCACTTTGGATAAAAGCGTCTGCTAAATGACTGTAATGTAATGGTCTTGTAGCTGCACCCTATGACGGACACGGGCATACTAAATGCGTTCAATAACCATTCAATGCAGACTTCAATAACTCTCCCTTGGTTGCTGTGCACGGGAAGCCTCACCATCCCCTCTCCTGGAGAACATCTGTGGTCATTAGTTCAAATTCCACTAATATGGCACCAGATTATTTACAGATAACACTATACATAGTTAAATGCAGTCCATCATTTGATAATTATTGAAATAATGATGCCCATCTTGGGTATCATTGTCTTTATCTCCAGATTTTACAAACCGAGACTCCACTGATTCTACATAATTTAGTTGTTTCCTCCTGTGCTCGTTTCAAGATGAGATAAGCAGAATAATCAATCACCCGGGCATGACACTATACACGAGTGTACAGTTCGAAGAGAGAGGGAGAGTGAGAGAGAGAGTGAGAGAGAGAGAGAGAGAGAGAGAGAGAGAGAGAGAGAGAGAGAGAGAGAGAGAGAGAGAGAGAGAGAGAGAGAGAGAGAGGGGGGGAGCGTTCTAGAACATGTGCAGGAAAGACCTCTATTTTTAGACGGTGTCCTCGGAGACTCGGGGCTGAATGAATACGGAGAGGGTGGGAGTAGAGAGGGAGATTGAAGAAATAAATAAATAAACAAAAGATTTATTTTTAGCTCCTCCTGCATTCATACATTCATGAATCCCTTTATGAATCGCATGATGTCTTGCCTCGAGCAAATCCCATCCCTTGTGTCTGTTGCTGTTTTTTTCGCCTTGTTGCAAAAACCGCACCAAACATCCCCATGATTTGGTGGAAGACAGTTGTGTCAGGTTAAGGACACACATATGGAGGCAGGCAAAGAAAGAGGTGTGTGTGTGTGTGTGTGTGTGTGTGTGTGTGTGTGTGTGTGTGTGTGTGTGTGTGTGTGTGTGTGTGTGTGTGTGTGTGTGTGTGTGTATGTGTATGTGTGTGTGTGTGTGTGTGAGAGAGAGAGAGAGAGAGAGAGAGAGAGAGAGAGAGAGAGAGAGAGAGAGAGAGAGAGAGAGAGAGAGAGAGAGAGAGAGAGAGAGAGAGAAAAGTGGGGTTATAGAGTCTGTGTGCAACTCCTCTGTGAAATCCCCTGTGATGACAAGCCCTCAGGGGCATAGCCTGAAGTAGTAAGTCATATAGGCCTACTTGAGTCAGTGCTTCATGACTGAATAGGGAAAAATGGTAAAAGGTAAATGAGTTACCAGAATGTGAAGAATTGAGAACATGGAAATTCCCCAGGGACCGAATGGAGATGAAAAGATGACGAGAGAGATATGAGAGAAATTTGTTTCCATGAAATGTAATTAGGGAGAGAACCGTGTTCAGTTAATGAGAAATCCACTCCGCTTGGTATGTGCTCGAACATTCAGGTTTCATGTTTGCACCACATCCATGCTATTCATAATCTCAAAGAATTGGCGGAGACATAGCAACCGTGGTCCGCAGTTTACAGTGTTTTTGATAATATTGTTGTTTTAGTGCTAGGAATCATACAAGTCATCACAACAAGTCATCATAAATAAGTAGTATTATATTTTCTGAAATATATCGGTGTTCCCTCTTATATTGCCATTGAATAGTTGGTTGTTTCTGGTAAGGCCTTCTTTCACGGGGTGGCACTGTTGCAAATGGTCCGCAATCCAAACACAAACCAAAAGCAATCATGAACTGCTACCCAGACGGAGCTCCACACAAACACCTCGCCCGTTTTTGGAGCTGAGTAGAACATTTACAAACTGGTTGCCGGACACTGGCAAAAACATATTGTTTTCTGTAAATGTTTTCTCACCTGCGGGAGCTGGCATAAATCTGTACCGCCATTTCCCACATCAAGACCTAGTGACTTTTCCGCAAAACAGCCACTACTACGGCTGTGTTCTGAATGAAAGCAGAAACATAATGGGTCAGTCTGACATAAGACACTTTCATGTAGAGCGAGCTAACTAATCACAAGACTCCACTGATCATGTGATTATTCAAGTGATTCGATCAATATTTTGCTTGCAAACAAGCTCCTTTTTTAAGAATGGCTGAAAAATGGACAGATAAGGGTGAAGAGCTTGGTGAAAACTATTGTATTGAAAGCTGAACTGGACAGAATTTATTTTAAATTAAAAAAAGACCAAACATTGAATGTTTTTCTGTAGAGATTAACAGTGTGTGACTAAATGGATAAATTACTGCACATTTGATCTCTTCTGAAAAACTGTTCCTCAGTGTATGACGGAAAACGTTTTGTCTTCTTCAGTTTCCCTTTGATGTTTCGACCAGGCTTATGGGGGGGGGGGGGGAGGGGGGGAGGGGGGGTTAAAGCTCTGAGTTTTAAGAAAGGGTTTGGTCCATGTCTAGCCTTAATGTAGAAAGTAATTATAAATGTTTTCAATCAATCTTGAACAGGACCGACAAACAGAGCAAAGAGGATTAAACGGGAGGGATACACTCCAGTTTGGACCTGAGGAAAAGCAGGACTTGGATGGATTCCTGATGTACTCCAAGCTGTTGAGATACATTTGATATACTTGACCAAAAGTCAAGTAAAAAGCCACATGTGGCCTACAATGTGTTATCATGCCCGGATTTTAGACCACCCACAACTTTTGCAGCAGATATTGAAATTTAAATGATCACAATAAGATCTTTGTTATAATATAGTGTTGTTTGTAGAATATAGTATAGTACATAGTATTGTATATAGCATTGTCTATAGTATATAGTATAGTATATAGTATAGTATATAGAGTTGTCTATAGTATAAAGTATAGTACATAGTATAGTATATAGTATTGTTTAAAGTATATAGTAATGCATATCATAGGAAATAGATAGTGTTGTTTCTAGAATCAGTATTGTATAGTTTAGTATATCATTTTTGTAGGAAATTCCATTGTACTTAGCAATTAAACATCTTGAATCTTAAATCTCTTTGTGGTAGTCGTGTATGTTCCTGTGGAAGTAAGATGTAGAAATCCAGTCTATGATACAGATTTTAGTCCTGTATTCTGTAATCACATGTATTCCAGATATGTACATGTACTGTAGCCATGAGGGATGGCTCATACATACACGGAAACCAAATATATTCTGTCCAACAATATACCTGCAGGCGCCAAACAGCGACATAATGGGAAAGTAATGTAAAGTGAAGCTTTGTGTGAGACACTGAAAATAGTAATTACTTCTCAAATATAAACGTCAGACGGAGCACGGAGCATTCACGTCCATGAAGATGTGCTGTCGTGCCTTATTTAGGTTGACTCAATAATAGTCTCTGTATATACATCCCGGTGTGCACAGAATTGATGTAAGATATTAGGCTTCTGCATGGTAGGGCATGGGGAGTGAGTTTATTATGTAATTGTGTATTTGTGTGTTATGTGTGTGCATAGAGCCACGAGCCCCCACTTCACACCACAAACTCTGTTATCATTTTAACATCTGACTGAATTCAATATAATGCTTGTATAATGCAATAGCATAGCCGGTAAACATTTAATAAATACAATTTCACTTTTTTCCTTTTTATTTAAATGAAAATGGACCTGGGTTATTAAAGTTTAACAATTTATTTTGATGCTTTTATCAGAATTCCAACAAATCAGCAGAAGATGCCATGTCTAAATTGGGTCATTCAGACATGGCATTGGGTTATTAATAAAATTAAAATGAGCTTTCATTTTTTCTCCTGTAAAATCGGTGTCTCTGAAAATGTATCAATCTTCCACCAATCAATTTTTGGCTACGCTACTGCCTCAATGTAACATTTAGGGCGGCAGTTGCTCAGTCTGTGGGAATTGGCTTGGAAACCGGAGGGTCACTCGCAGGTTCAACTCCCAGAAACTGACCAAGTATGGACTGAGAACTGGTACTTGGGAAAATAGGTGCCAGTTTGCCTCCTGGGCACTGCCGAGGTACCCTTGAGCAAGGCAACAGAGCCCTTCACTGCTATGTATATACAATAGCGCCCCACTGCTCCTAATACTAGGATGGGTCAAATGTAGAGAAACACATTTATGTATGTCACCAATAAAGAGGATTCTATCCTGCAGATTAGATTTAGATTTAGATTTCACGTCCTAATGAATGCATTTGAATCCATGAATGCAATTTAGTCCAGTGTGCTGAACAAAATGTTGTTATGCTGCCATGTGGGCAAAGAGTGGCCACCTGCCTGATATCTACAGACATCTCCACAGCCTTGAAGGGGTTTTGATCCCGGTGGTGGATCCTGGGCATGCAGCCAGGTGGTCCCCTGACTCTTCTGTGGGAGATGAGAGCAGTTGGGGTTTGTATGATCACAAGGTCAGGACAGATGGGAGTTCCTGGGGGGGGGGGGGGGGGGGGGTGACGCAGGTGCGCAATGTGGACGTGAAAAATAAATATTTCACACACACTCAGGGAAAATTTCATCCCAGCGAGCAAGTGATGCCGTGTTCAGACAAGTACGTGTTTGCTTTTTGAGTAAATAATTATATTATTATCCATGGCCACAGCAAGTCAGAAGCTGAAGCAGAAGCTTACACACAAATCCTTAATGTCACTGAGGATGGTGACAATAGGAAATATAGTCTGCTGGTTTTGTCATCCTGTTGATAGCAGGAGTCATTTCATAGTCTGTGATTCATTTAACGTATCAATAGTTCATCGGAAGTACACATGTAGATATGCCACTATATCTGAAGCGCTCCTGACAGCCACGGCGACATACCGCAGGAGGGTTTGGCTGCCGGTGGGTTGCCTAGCGATGAAGGAATATGTTTGAGTAAGGAAGGATAATAGTGTACTTCTCTTTTGTAGTTCTCTGGTTTTTGTAGTTGTTTTGAGGGACATCAGATTACTTTTTTTAATTAAAACTAAGAACCAGGTAAAACAGGGCAAACCATGAGCAATTATATTAATTGGGACGTTACAGCAGTTGCTCATAACAACAGGTTGCTGAGTTCAAGGGGAGACTCGGATACATTTAATTTCAGTTTTTTCAGTTTGACGTTGCTAGAGGAGCAGATCATTATAATATAACTATTAAGATGGCCCCTGAAATGCTATAACTAATATGCCATAATATAATAAGTGAAACACAGAATCTTACAACCATAAACAGAGAAAATAATGTCAACATAAGCCGATCAAAGGAGATAATAATAACTTAATCATTATCTCTAAGCCTTAATTACTATGTGTGCTTGTAGCTATAGTTATGTTTATATATATATATATAAACATATATATTTATTTATTTTTATATATATATATATATTACCTTATCTTCCTTTGTTGAAACACACTATTGTAAGTCGCTTTGGATAAAAGCGTCTGCTAAATGACTGTAATGTAATGTAATGTAATATATCAAATGTGATTAAGGGAACATGTTATCATGGCAGTTCAGAAGTACAGAACAGAGAGACAGAGAGCTTTGCTTAGGAAGTAGGGTTTCTTAAATGGTTTCCCTTTCATCTCTCAGCACCATTAAACAGTTCCACATCAATGGCCGGCTAAGCGGGTTGGTTGAAATTTTCCCTTTCCTCCAGATAGATATTGGTTGCCTTTAATGTTGAGTCAATAGCATTGGGAGAGGCAGAGGAGGCAAGGAGAAAGCATCGATGTGCGAATGGGAAGAGGGGGTAACAAGACTTTCTGCTATGCAAGCATTGTTCTCATTATCACCAAGAAACTCCAAAAGCCCAAAACATTTATGCAGAATATACCGTATATATTTTTAAAACCTAATCAATGAAATTGTACTCGATAAAACTCTTCCCCTGTTATCTATGCTAAATTTGACTAATATTGAATGAGATTGCAGATGACATCGTAAAACAGTGAATTCAGATGTTTTAGCTAATATCGTTTTTCTATTGGTGTCATGTCCCCATCTGTTTCAGCCTCATTCTATTTTTTTTTTGTTTTTGTTTTTTTCCCCCTCGATTTAGACTTTCCTGGCAGGCTGTGATTGTGTGCCTCAAATGATCTACAGTGTATACTTCGCATGGAGTTGGCAGTCTACTCTCTGTTGTGTCTCCTTGCTTGTTATCCTGAGAGCCATCCATGTTTCTCACTCCTGGGTGCAGTCCTGTGTTTTTGGCGAGGCGGTGACATACGCAACACTGTAGCTACAGCATCCCCATGCCTGGATGTCTCTGATTATCACGTATGGTTGTGACGGTTATGCCTGCTGCTCAAAAGGCCTTTATGTCTGTTCTCAAGGTTATTTCATAGTTCAAGATATTTTTTCCCCCAAATATTTGCATTTCAATCAGCAGAGGAATCATTTGAATCAGCAACTTGAGCGCACTAGCCAACAGCTGCAGTGTACCGTTTGTTTCCCAGCAAACATTACAGCTTGGGACGGGCGACAGTATAGCTCAGGAGGTAGAGCGGTCACCCCACAACCGGAGGGTTGCTGGTTCGATCCCCGGCTCCTCCTAGCAAAAACTGTCAAGGTGTCCTTGAGGAAGACACCATAACCCTAACTGCTCCCCTCTGTGTAAATAGCTGCCCACTGCTCCTAATACTACGATGGGTTAAATGCAGAGAACACATTTCACTGTATGTTTACATGTATGTGACCAATAAAGAGGATTTAGATTAAGATTTGGGGTGGCAGTAGCTCACTCTGTTGGATCTTGGCTTGGGAACCGGAGGGTCGCTAGTTCAAGTACAGAGTGCCAGACCCCTACACTGCTCCCCGGGCGCTGTATATATAATAGCTGCCCACTGCTCCTAATACTAGGATAGGTTCAATGTAATTTAAAACAAATTTCACTGTGTGTCCATGTATGTGACCAATAAAGAGGATTGAAAAATCTTAGATTTAGATTTAGCTACAGTATTAAAAGCAACTTCCTTGTGTCGACTCATGGCTATCTTGGGAAAGGACGCATTCAAATGTTATATTTGTATATCCATAATAGACGAGTCCTATACAAAGCAAGCCAACAATTATAATACAGCTCTGCTACAGTGGTGTACTTTGCTCTGTTCAAAACAATATGATTCAATTCATATTATATTTACATTATATGTTAGATGGCAACTATAAATCTAAATGTGTGTTCTGTGTGCTATGGGCTTTACAGTCCTTCATATAGAATCAATCAAACACCTTTCAGATTTGTTCTCGGACGAAGAGTTGAGAGTTCTCTCGACCCAACTAACCAAAACAATGTTGGTCATGTTTAATCAATGCTTTAATTATCACGATGACCTATTTCAATTCCATGGTCTCTCGGGTGTGGAGAAATTTATCTTTCCTGAACATCCTGAACAACAAGATTAATATGTTCCACATCTTCTGTTACCCCAATTGCCCGCCATTTCAGAAAATAATATATTACACACACACACACACACACACACACACACACACACACACACACACACACACACTGTTCTGATACTTTTAGCAATCACTGCAGTAAGTTAATTGAAAGCCTGATTGTATGTGGAATAGCTTCATAGTTGCTGTCCAACCCAAAATCGAATGATCATATTATATGATATTATATTATATTATATATTTTTACAGAGCAAAGAAAGCACACCACTGTAGCGGGCCTGTGTTTTTTTGCTTTCTTTGTATAGGACCCCCCAAGTCTATTATTAATGTGAAAATATGACAACATTATAATGCGTCCATCCAAACATAGCCACAATGAGTCCCCACAATGAAGTATGATTAAACCAGGTATGTAACCGATACACTGAAATTGCTGTGGGTATGTCAAATTAATAAAATTAATGTGTACTGAACAGATATATTGTACCTGTGGTGCCTTACAATAAAAAAATACACTATTCACAACATGTGCAATTGTCTTTCACAAGTTGTAATTTAGTGATGAAATGTGACCAAGTACTGCAACTGTAAGGAGGAGCTTTTGATGAAATGATTGCTTGATCATTTGCCTCGGTTTTCCTCAAATGGAAAGGCTAAAGAGTATGGATAACACACTCCATTGTGCAGAGTTAGGGATAGAGTCAGGATCATGGCTATGTTTAAAGTTAGCATTATTGTTAGTGCTAGATGTTGGGTTAGGGATAGAGTCTGGATCATGGTGATTGTTAGGGCTAGATCTTGGGTTTGGGATACAGTCTGGATCATGGGGATTGTTAGGGCTAGATCTTGGATTAGTAATAGAGTCTGGATCATGGTGATTGTTAGGGCTAGGTGTTCGGTTAGTGTTATGTTTAAGGATATTGTTAGAGCTGCGTGTTGTGTTAGGGATATGGTTATGTTTAGAGGTATTGTTAGGGCTAGGTGTTGGGTAAGGGTTAGTGCTAGGTAAGGACAGAGATAGTCAGAATAATGGTTATGTCACGGTCCAACCCAGCTCTTCCCGCTCCTAGTCCTGGAATACCGCTGGCTTCCTGGATTCAGGATGTCACTGGACTCCGTTCCGAATGCCACTACGGGTTTTCCCTGTCTGTCGTGTCATACTGGACTCACCTGTTGTCAATCACACCTCATTAGAAGCTGTATTTAAACCATGTCTTGTCTGTCATTCACCGCTGCATTATCACATTGATTCTCAGAAAGCCTCACGTCTGTTTCAAGTATCACGTATTGTATTCTGTTTTTGATTCACCGTGTTTGACCATTGCCTGGATAACGACTTTGTTTTTGCCTCAGCGTTTTTGTACCTTTGCCTCAACCCTTGACAACCTGTTACCGACCTCTGCTTGCCTTGACAACGTTTTTGGACTCTGACCTGTTTTGTACCTTTCAGGGTTTGTTTCTCGTGGACTTCCATCTTCTCGCCTTAATCTTGTATCTTGTATCTTGTATTGTATCTTGTAATCAGCGTGTCCGCTGATCGATTAAAATATATATTTTTACCTTGCTTCTGTCGCTCTGCTTTTGGGTCCCACCTACACCAAGCCCTGACAGGTTATGGTTATTGGGCAGAATCAGAGTCATGGTTATTTTCAGGGTTTGGCTTATTGTTAGTTGTTGAGTTAGGTATTGGTTTACCATTATGGATTTGGTTACTGTGAGGGTGAGGGTTGCGGCAATGTGAAGCGGCACTACGAGATAAAGCACAAGTTGTTTGAGCAATCATACCCAACCACAATAAAATAAAGAATCTAGGAGCCGAATATGATCAATCTGTATTTACCGGAAGCTATCGGCAGTGCTGATGGCATTTCTGCTCACACACATTTCATTTTTGCAACGGAACCGGAAAGTCGCCGGTTCAAGTCCCTAAAACCTTGGGCACTGCAAAGGTGTGCTTGAGCAAGGCAGCAGACCCCTACTGCTGTATATGAAGATAGCTGCCCACTGCTTCTAATACTAGGATGGGTTAAATGCAGAGAAACAAATTTCACTGTGTTTTCACATGTATTTGACCAATAAAGAGGATTTAATCTTCCAGATTTAGATTTATATAATACATCACAAGCTGCCATTGCTGGAGTTTACAGCCAGCATAAGGTTTAATCTTATTTTAATACTCAATATAAAAGCGCTCCCTTGAGTCAAGCCAAACACTATTGGCTATTGGAGAACCCATTGAGAAACCGCAAATATGTCAGTGCTACCTAAATAAAGACCTATGTATGTTCTCTTGCCCTATGTCAGCTATTCAAATATCATTCAACAGCAGTGCTGTGTGCATTCAAATCAGCCATGTGAGTTAGTGCACCGGTCAGAGACATCTCTCTCTCTCTCAGGCTATCTTCGCCTTCTCAAAGTCACATAAAAGCCATAGTCAGCAGCCCTGCGTCTGCATGGTTCCATGGGTAAATTGCGTGAGTGCCTTGTAGTGCAGTGTCTACTGTAATCCATGTCGATATGTCGGACGTGTGACTTTGTGATCCTGCCAATGCAGCGGTTTGCTACAATGGCATATACCCACCCAACGGTGTCTACATCTTTTACTTGTATCCATTAAAGTGCTGCCACTATCATAACATTGTCACCCATATTACATTACACTGTCATTCTTCTTTTCCTGGACTTTCTTGACTCATTACAGTAACTGCACTGTATGCCACTGTATTCATAATGCTGCTGCACGACTGGCACTTTAAAATGCTTTTTGCACAACTCGCCATATCTAATTATCATCCATCAGTCACTTTGTTGTTCTTTTCATTGTTATGTTTATTGTGTTTAGTATTGTTATAGTTTAGTGTTGTCAATATGATATAGTATGTAGTAGAAAGTGTTGTAGAAAGTGTTGTTTATAGTATTGTTTTGTATAGTATAGTATTGCATAGTTTAGTATAGCATAGTATTGTTGTTCATGCTGCAGGGGGGAATGGGGAGTAAGCATTCCATTATACTTGTTGCAAATTGTAAATAAAAACATCTTGAAACTCCTCTTCAATCTTGATAGTTTCACACAAACATGTCACCAGTTATTTTTCTAATTGAATGGTCTCCATATGCTCAACTAATGAACACATGTTTTCAATGAAGAAGTGAACACAGAAATTACCAAAAATGTAGCCATATTGTGATATATTCACTAATTTAGTGAAAAAGTTGTCTGAGGACATACTTTCACTTTCAGGTCCCTGTTTCCTATTCTTTTTCCTACTGTTTACCTTGCTTGCCGCTGGAACTTGATCTAATAAACTGCATATGTTTGTAGCTTTCTGTGATCCAGCTTAGCCAGCAGAACTGGCTAATGCACCGATTCTAAGCACATCTCATGGTTCCAGGCCTCTGGCACTCAGCAACATATGGATCTACTTCAGACAGGGCTGTCTGGAGTGTGCATGTGTATGAATGGGCACACTTTTGTGTGTGTGAGTAAGATGTGTGTTTGTGTATTGGGAATTGTGTGTGTGTGTGTGTGTGTGTGTGTGTGTGTGTGTGTGTGTGTGTGTGTGTGTGTGTGTGTGTGTGTGTGTGTGTGTGTGTGTGTGTGTGTGTGTGTGTGTGTGTGTGTGTGTGTGTGTGTGTGTGTGTGTGTAGCCGGTCTGGCTTGAACTCAGGTTTACTACGGTGTCTATTGTGGATGAGAATGACAAGGACAACTGCTGCTTTGCTACTCTAAGTATATTCTGTGTGAAACACAATAACATAAATGTACAGCAACCAGGTTATGGTTAGGTTCAATGATTATCGTCCAGTGACTTAAACCACCATAGCCATGAAGTGCCTGGGGAAAATTGTCATGTTGCATATTAACTTTTACTTTCCTGAGTCCATAGACCCAATCCGTTTGCATACAGACTAAACAGGTATCTAGACAACGCCATCTCCCTGGCACTACACACGCCCCTGGAGCACATAGACAGGAGGGACACCTACGTCAGACTGACGTGATGGTAATGGCACTGTAGAGAGCGTTCTGACGAGTGGCGTCACTGTGTGGTACAGCAACACCACTGCAAAAGACAAGAAAGCCATCCAGAGGGTTGTGAGGATGGCAGAAAAGATCATTGGGTGTGCACTTCCATGCATTGAGGAGATCTTTAGGACCAGATGTCGGAAGACGGCCATCTCCATCACTGGGCACCATTTCTTCTCCCCCCTACCGTCCAAGCACCGGTTCCGCAGCATCCATACAAGGACTACCAGGTTCAAAGATAGTTGTTATCCACAGGCAGTGCGCCTACTGAACAGCTAGGAGTGCTGCCACTATCATAACATTATCTTTAACATTACATTAACATTATCATACTTTGCTGGACATTCAGGACTCATTACAGTTACTGCACTGTTCTGCACTGTACTGCACTGTATTAATGATGCTGCTGCGCTACTGGCACTTTAAATGCTTTTAAATATTTTTGCACAAAACATGTACATATCATCCATCAGTCACTTTATTGTTATTTTCATTTTTATTGTATACATATATATATATATACGTATATATTGTATATATAGTATTTTTATACTATTGTTTTAGAAATTCAAACTGCGGGACGGAATGGGGAGTAAGCATTCCATACTGTGTTGCAAATGGCCAATAAAAAAATCCTGTATCTTGTATCTTGTACCTTGTACCTTGTTAAAATGTTCACTCCTCTCCTCAGCGGGGGCCTATACAGCTAACTGACCGTATACATTACAATTGCCCTTTAAGAATACAATTCTCATGCACTAATGGCAATTTCTGAATTAATATCAAAATCGTGAACATAAACACACATAATAAACACAAATTGTATAAAATAAAAATGGTATAAAAGAAGAGACATTTACGATACAAAAACTCACATACCTCTGTGAAACACACTAATATCTAGTGTCTATATGTCTAGCAACCAGGTTTCCACATTCACTCATATGAGGACCCTTCTGGTGTAAAGGTTAATCTAGGGATAAGAAGGGCAACATTCGTCCAGAGTGGGAGGAGTGGGAGTGTGTGTGTGGCGACACAATGGACCAAACAACCAAATACAAAGGAATAACAACGTTTATTTTAGAATAAACCACCTCCGGGAAAATAAGGTAACTCAGAACAGTGCCAAAAAAAAGAGGGAAATAATTAAAACAAACTAAAATGCCGAAAGAAAACTTGTAGAAATACATGGGCGGCACCCGCTCCTAAACTAGTGTTTTTAACAGGTATAGCTGCGTGATGCAGTGTAACCCATGAGCTGCTTACCTGTCCCCTTTCTCCTGAGTGAATCATCTAAACTAAAAAAGTGTACCATGTACAGAGCTTTCACAAAAGCAACAAACAGTGTCCAGTCTACTCGTAGGTATTATAACAACACTAACTAAACAAATTACTTCTCAAATCATGAATCACAAATCTAGAGACCCCTAATCTCAGATGTCAAACACCAAAAACCAAATACGCTGCCAGCAAGTAACCCTCTGTTTACTCTCCCTTCAACTCTGTTGAAGGCAGAACAGAACAGGCAGAACAGAACAGACACAAGGCACCACATACTGTAATACACTGTGGGGTCATAACTACTCCTTTATAAGAAAAGGAGAAAGTGGCAGACAGCATGAGAAATCATCTACCCGTTAGCCTATTAGCGTAGCTTAGGTTCGGAAAACTAGCAGTTTGCTGTACACTATTAGTAACAGATTTTCACACCATAAACATTTCCATAAACTTTCTGACCACAAAAAAACACATTTGTGATCTCAAGAAAACAACATTCGAGCCTTTCTTAATGTTTTTTTTTTTACATATTTAACACACTTGACAGGAGTTAACACAAGTTGTTTTGTGTTTTGTGATTACAAGGTCATTTCTGTTTTGAGGACCACTGGGGTAAATTGCATTTATGAATGTGTTGCTTTCTCAAGTAGGCTTTGTTTGAAATATGGCAGCATTCATTGCTTTATTGTGACAGTCAATTTGCTATGTTTTTGGTGGTTGAGCTAGTTGAAGCTTTAATAGCTTTTTGCTACTGGCTCGTTTTCAAGTGTTTATGCCTCCTAAACAGAACATGTCAGACATTTAACTAAACTCCAGATTATGTTCATTGTTTAGTTCCCATATTTAGAACATGCTGTGGCAAATAGTAAACTTAATTAGCGGAGATAATAACAGGCTACAAGGTGGAAAATTACACACTGGCTGTGTTAGCTTATTATAGTTTGTTCTATTAGCTAAGTCATCATTCCTGACTCGCCAGTTGAAGTGACATTTTCTTAAAGTTTTTCATTTGCTTTCAGTTCACTGCGACCGCACATAAAAGAAGCTGGAAAAGGTCTAATTTTCCAGCTTCTGGACCTAATCAGCGTGCCATTAGAAGACGATGAACAACCTTCTCCAGGTGACATTGAACAGACCAATGGAGAGCAAAAACCAACTGCAACTGTCCTGATGCTTTTAGATGAACAAGACCTAATAAACCAAACACTATATGTTATCATGGAGTTGAGAGAAAATGTGCTTAACAGTATGCAGACAAATGCTAGTTCAGAGAATGGCTTTAATGAATGACAGTGTACAAGTGTAGTGTGTACAATGACTTTTCTATAGGGGCAGGGCTTCTTGACAGTGGATTTGACAGTCTTGATGTTACAATTCCAGTCAATCCTGCTGTGGTTGTTGAATGACTTTATTTGAATGACATTATTTGAATGTTATTTTTGCACAAAAAACAACTAAATAACTGCATTACGTGAAAGTCATGCTGTATATGTTGACAAAACATTGTACAGACAGACAACATCACAAAGCGTCAAGTTAAGTGTTCAAAGTTTAAAGTAAGTGTTGAACCATATTAAAGCATTTTTAATCTACCCTGTAGACTCTGAAGACTGTTCTTGATACAGTTATACACATATGATTGTTAGTGTGTCTTTCATGTAATACAACTGGACAATAGTTATAGCTTGTTATCATTCACAGCAGATAGCAGGCTGTGTAAATCCCTTTAAATGTCCTGTATTTCTAAATAGGCCTAATGTATTTAATGTTTTTTCTAATTCAAAAAATCAATAAATTTGTAAATGAGTTCATTGCTACTGATGACACATGAATGAGAGAGGAATAGCACGTAGACTGAAACTACAATAATATCTAGTCATCACTTAGTTGTATGTTGATGGAATTCCTTACAGTTAAATATGGATCAGCAGCTTCTAGAGAGCTTTTACTGGAGAACGGTAAGCCCAGTTCCTCCAAGTGTCATACAAAGATCAAATATATCTTCATCGCAAGGAACACAGTTGCGAAACACACATTGTCCTTTGGACATATCCAGCTCCTCTTGATCAAATGACATAACTCTGTGGGGAACTACATCACATTTGGGATTACGGAAGTTATTATCTTAAGAAGCTAATAACTTGTGCACACAAGATAAAAAAAATTATTTTGGGACTTTAAGGGCTCTGTAAACTACCAAAATAAAAGCGCTCCAAAATAAATATGTGCATACATGTGTGTGTGTGTGTGTGTGTGTGTGTGTGTGTGTGTGTGTGTGTGTACACAATAGCTTTTGTGTGTGTGTGTGTGTGTGTGTGTGTGTGTGTGTGTGTGTGTGTGTGTGTGTGTGTGTGTGTGTGTGTGTGTGTGTGTGTGTGTGTGTGTGTGTGTGTGTGTGTGTGTGTGTACACAATAGTGTGTGTGTTTGTGTGTGTGTGTGTTTTGTGAGTGTGTACACAATAGCTTGTGTGCATGTGCATGCATGGGTGTTTGTGTGCGGTACGAGGGTATGTTTTGTGTAGTGTGTGTGTGTATGTGTGTGTGTGTATGTGTGTGTGTGTGTGTGTGTGTGTGTGTGTGTGTGTGTGTGTGTGTGTGAGAACAGTTGCGCACGTGTATTATGCATTTATGTGCCATACTGGAAGCCCGCGTGGGATACAGATCAGATAGCTTCTTCGGCAACCGGTTGTTCCCCAGCCACATGTCTTTGAGAAGCTTGTATCTCGCCATCAAAAGGGAGACGGATCATTGATTCAGTATTAACAATGTACATTTGGAAACACTGTGGAGTCAGACCAGTGTCAATACGAATGAATGCATTCATGAAGGATTCACACATGTATTTTCGGAAATGACTCTCTGCAAAATTGTTTTTCAACACAATAATACACAACAATATTTTTTGCGCATATGAATGTAAAGAAAATCCACGTAGAAAAAAATAAGATTGTATGTTACATACATACTTCTAAACCTGCATTTTCAAACTGCTTGTTGTATTTTTAATGTGATCATACAATAGAACTGTGGGGTCTGGAATTATGAACAGGATGTCCCTTGCATCTGCGTCTGGTAGTGGTGCAAGAGAAACATAACTTTTTTCTGTTGTTGTTGGTTACTTTTAAATATATATCTTTGTGGATTTATTTAAAACAAGAAATGTGTGTGTGTGTGTGTGTGTGTGTGTGTGTGTGTGTGTGTGTGTCTGGTTGGAAACCTTTCCATGGATTTCACATGATGCATGCTTCTTTTAAACACACAGCAAGGGGAGTGAGTAACAAGAAAATATATTTTTCTCATTAGAAAGCATGTGCAAAATATCATGACTTCTGATTATTTCCTAATCAGACAGGGGATCAATTATTAATTAACCATTATGCATTGGAAGGCCCATATATCCCCCACCTACTCTAAAGTCGGCTTTTATCTAGCCATGATTGACATTCGCCAAGGGCATGACTATGAACATTAGCTTTGCTTTGCTAAGCCATAAGCAATATGTATTTGATTTAGCGAGTGAAGAGGACCACAATACACACCCTGAACACTTGAACAAAATGAGTTAGGAGTAAGGGAGGAGTTGGTTAACGGTCTGTCAGCACCACCCTTTGCGTGATAACTTTTACAACTGACACTTAAGCCTTCGGGGAGATGATTATAATTGAAATCGAAGCACTAAAGGAAGGACAAGGGGGTCAGGGGTGAGGGAGGGTGAGGTGGGGGTGTTCGAGGTGAGGGGGCTTCACTTACGCAGCCCCAAATGCCAGGTCAGGGGAAGAGTCGGGGGTCAGCCCAGATTAAGCGGGGGGATCATGGTCCAATCCCTTCTCAGGAACTTGGAGTACCGGCCTTTGGGGGTTTCCGTGTTGAAACTATGTGACTTGAGTCGTACGTATCCCCCGACCCCTCACTGATGGACTTGGCCTCACGGTCATGTACACAGTTGAAGCACTTTCTTTTCACAGGAGTTAGGAGTCTTTCCGGAGGACGTAATGGAAGGAGTTTCCGTACTGTAAGGCATAACATACAGAACAGGCTGAACAAGAAGCTAAATGTTGTTTGGCTTCATTTAGGTAAACTAACGTTCAAAGAGTGGACCACCAGCTCGGGTTGGGGCAGCAGTAGCTCTGGGACTTGGCTTGTGAGCCAGAGGGTACAAGTGTACCGTAAAGCAGGCTGTACGTTTGTGGCAAAATAACAGTAAGATAAAGGGGGCGTGGCTTTAATGCCTGTGAAGAGGGTGATTTGCGGTGAGTCTCACGCACAATGCATGAGAGTTGGCAGCTCAATTTGATTAACAGATTAATTGTATTATTGTGTCATATGATGCTATACATATATAGCCTATAGACCATAATATACAACACTGAGGGAGAATATTTCCGAATTGCTCAAATAGACAGGAGAAGAGATGTGGTGATAAGCTCAGCTGTCATTGAGCGAGAATTACTAGAAACGTTTTTTGATGTAGTGTTAGGAAAGGAAAAAGATGTGCATCTCAGAGCATGCAAATCCCCTTTTTAATCAAGCTGTCTGTGTTGTCACACGTCTGTGTACGAGGACAGACGGCTGGTACTTTTGTCATTTTCATTATCATATCGTCATGATTTGTCTGAACTGTGTAGTATAATTTAACACCTGATGCAGGAAATCAAGGGCCCCCTAAGACCACTGACAGGCCCTTACAACCTCCATCAAGATGACAATGTGAAAATTGAGGGTTAACTCATCCTATTGGTATTTGTATTATTTATGCATTTTAAATGCATGAAATGCCATTCAATATGTTCTTGATGTTCTTGATAAACTTTTAATATGTTTATCACAAAAGTATTCTTCTGACTCGGGTATTAATATGATGCATTGATACAAATGTGGTTCAAAGTTATGAAGTCTATTCTTTCTTCTCTGATGAGTTTTGTGTTTGCTTTGGTTGTGTTCAATTATTCACGCATTATAATCTGCTTAAATCATGTTTGAAGCATTTGAACTAATGTATGCATGCTAATGTATATACATTGGGGACAAGGAATACAGGGATGGTTGGTTTCTTTGATAATACAACACTGTATGCACTATAATCGCATATACAGTCTTTCCTTATAACTGTTTAACTCACAATTGACCTGTACTACGACTCTTATATCTCACTTATTCAAGCGTATGTGAACCATACACTGATAAGTGTAAAAGCAGTATGATGATGCACTTGAAGGTATATACTATTTTTTTCAAATTTGTGTTATCCTTTTGTGTATTGGGACTTTAATAAGTCCCAAAGGGGGGAATATGTAGTGTATTATTATACCCTTGTTATAATCTAAAACACTGTCTTTTGATCCATACATTACACATACATTTCAGTAGATGGCTACAGCATAACCTACTGGTGGACCCCAAGGCCCACTAGGTCTTAGAGATGTGTTGAGATGTTCCAGACCTAATATCTGCTGGTGTCCCTTTAGGCCCTTACAAGGGTACCTTTAGGGTGCCTTCAACGGTATCCTATGGACGTAACATGAGCCATAGCCATAGGGAGTGCCGTGGGGAATGTTTGACCAATAAGAATGAAGTGATGTACAAGCCACAGAATGTGTGAGAACGTCTATAGTAGGTAATAAAGAAAGGCATCTTGAGTCTGCGAATTGGCACTGCAGGCTCCATCATGCTGCAGTTGATGTGTCTGATGCGTTGCTCAATAAAGACTTGAACCTCTGCAATTGATTCTTATCCATCCGAGTATAAATTATACTACAACTGAAACGGGGGCTCTACTAGCAACATGGAATTTAGATAATAATCATAATTTCTTTGTATGGCAACTTTAAACACCTGTTCAGGAGCACAATCACTCACAACCTTAATAATCAATCAATCTATACAAAATGGAATATAGGTTGGATATATAGATATAGGTCATGTGATCAGATCATGTGATCATGCCTGTCCCGACTAGAGCTCAAGGAGGATAAGAAACCAAGGAAGAGGCAGATCTCCACAATCTTATCTTCATTTTCAAAGTGTTCTCTATCTCAACAATAAGTTATTTATTATATTTATTTATTAATATTAGTTGTTTGAAATCCTGCGAGTATGACCTGAATACATGCAAATTGTCTTGTACAAATACCCATGTAACAGGTTATGTTGTTCTGTTGTCTGTTGTTTTATTGTATTGGATTTGTTGTTGTATTGTTTTTTCTCCATAAGGACATGGAGACATACACACACGCACACACACACACACACACACACACACACACACTTTTCTCTCAGACATCAGGAGGGCATGTCGACGCATGTCATTGCAACAGCTCCAGCAGCATAACCCAAGCTGCTAGACGGACACATTTCATATTTGCACTCGTCTTTTTTTTAAATGTGTCTTTCAACCAGATCAATGATGTAACTGCTATGAAGAGAGGCACGGTATCATGCACTCCATGCACTCATGTTGTATCACCACGTCTGGGAGGCATATAAAGATCACATCTTGATAGTGATCGTGATCTGGTCTTGTTTGTGATCTGAATGCATAGCAAGGACACAGCACAGACAGCAGCAACCAGCCGAAGGCCAGCCGTCCTCCTACCTAAACCACAGACTAGGTGGTTTGTCATTCTCCCCCAAGTTTCTGTCTGCAAAAATACACATTTTTCACGAACATGAAAAAGTCGACTGTAGCCTTATTCTGCCTAGCATTTGTTTGCCTGCCGCTTTCAGGAAGTGGCTAAATAACACTGGTTGCTAATTGTCTGAGGGTCTGCTAGGAGTGCAGGCCCCTCCCACACGATTAACAAGGCAGTTGACATAGATTGGGTGAAACCACCTTCAATGGGACACAACACTTAAGCACTACCTGACCACTTGACTAACAATAGACCAATGAATGCACAACTTACTTACAGAACTCTAGTTACACTTAGTATCAACCTAACTAACTCGAGTTACAGATAGTATCACCAGATAAACCTGACAAACTCGAGTTACAGTTAGTATCAACCTGATAAGCAACACAGATATACTCAGACTACACTTCAACACTTGGCTAACAATGGACCAGTGGTGGGCCGTCACGGCCAGCAAGGCCTTTTCTGCTAGCCTAAACATCATCAGAATATAAATTTCATTTTGATATATTTTTTCCACAAATATGTATTACATTATTCCCCATAGTCTATTTATCTTCATTTCATAGCTTCTTCTTGGTTGCGCTGCTTCCAGCCTCAGATCGAGATTTGGAGGGCTGGCCTTTATGTTACAGCTTTTATAAAATCATATTTCAGCCATAATGTGTTGCAAGGGTCCAATAAATCTGCCCTTAGGTCTTCAGAATCAACAGTGCAGGCGCCTGGACCTTAAAGTGAACAGAAACAAAACTGTGGCGTTAACCAATCAGATTTTGAGTTGGCGACACCGGCGCCAGCTAGCAGGCGTACGATAACGTCAGCACGTGCTCGTCTTTTGATTGGATACGCACTATTGAGAGGCAGAGCTATGCAGAGCTAGCAAACTGAACTTGAACAAGCTAATTTGTGTAGATTTTTACAAGCTTTTTTTTTTAAACTGAAACGCACAGATAAACTGTACAACAGAGTCATTGAAGTCTTCTTGAGGAAAGAAAGAAATAATCTGTTGTTTTGGTGAGTAAAAAGCATTTTTATTTATTTATTTTTTTTATATATTTTTGTCATTTTATTTCGTTAATATTAAATCAATATTAACAAATTAATATATATGTAATTAAAATTACAAATATGTAAAAAAAGAAATGTGTGATGCTTCTGCAAGAGATGTAGAGATGTGTGTGGCACACTGGCTCAGCTGTGCAGTAAAAGTACTCAAGGAGATTTGTTGAATTGTTTTGGTTTAATCTTTATCAAGGTGGACATTCAAGGCTAGGAATACTCTTTCACCACTGTCGCAAATAGATCTTCATGAACAAATGCAAATTATTTGTATTTATTTTTCTTAAATGAATCTGCTTTGGGTGTGACAATGCGCTGTTTAGTGAGCAAACTTGTTAAAGCTCACATACTTTTGGTGGACTTAATAAAACTTTGTAGACTAATCCCTTAAAAGCGCCTTTTATTTTTAAGTTTTGACAGTATCCAAGCGATCTTAAAGCTGGTAGTTTAACACTCTTAATTGTAAATGCGGATTTATTGATTATAAATGCTTCGGAAATATTAATATAACTCTGTTGTACTTGACTATGTTAAGGTGCAATGCTCGGTTATACTGCGTTTCTGTCTAAATGTATAGTTTCTAGAGCCATGGCGCCATAATGATGGTATTAAGAGGTGGAATAATTCAGGTAGGACTGTGTAGGACATCACTGAAGGCCTAGGTGTGAAATGCACGGCCCCCCACTGCAATGGACTAATGATTAAAGTACAACTTACTTGCAAAACTCTAGTTACAGTTAGTATCAACCTGATTAGCAACACAAATTTACTCAGACTATTCCAGATGGGTCAAGAAGTTCAGTCCCTCCAGTAGTTGAAACAAACACCTCCCCCCCCCCCCTCCCCCCAACACACAATCACTCCCACTACCTGGACTGGCCTGAGAGGGATTAGCGGTGGGAACAATGCAGCATGGGAACCACTTCCTCGCCTCAAGCTCTCCTCTTTAAAGACCCTCTCCTGAGGGGAGGGGCCTCAGTGCAATCCATATAATGAAGAATAACCAGAGCAGAGGTAATCATCATCGCCTCATGGGGTCTGCGATTTGAGCAGCGGAACAGGGTTAAGTACCACTGTGTCCTTTTTCTCTTCACAATATGTTTGTCCGTGGCCATTATGTCTCGGCGGACAATGTTCAAGTTATCAATTCAGTTGTTTTTCTGCCTGGAAGAGTGGAGAGTGGGTGGGTGGGTGTGTGAACCCCGATTGAAAATTTGATTATGAATTGGATAAAAGTAAAACTTGTGCAATTAAATTCCCATCTAAGTGCTGTGATTGTACATTGAGGTGCCGCATCCAGAACCTGTGAAGTATTTAAAACTTACAGACGGGACAAATCAGTTGTATTGTTTCGCCACTGCGAGGATTAGCGGCTCACACACACACACAAAATACGTTTCTATACTATTGAAATTATAATATGGTGGGAGTTATTTTTACCTTAGCTATAGCTACAAACACTGAATATGTCTGTCAATACCAGTCTGGGTTATTAAACCTTAGTAGCTGTCTCCGGTCTTCACTAAAACATCTGTTACATATATAATTTGGCAAAATGATAATATAGCACTTTTGTCTTTTGGAATCAATGTTAGTTTTGAGCAAAGTAACAGTGAATTGCCATACAAGTGCTATACAAATGTCACATCACAAAGATGTATGTATTGGCGTGAGAATATTGGCTAAATGTGATTTTCAGAAGTTATATTGCAGCTAACAAATGTTCAGTAAAACCATGAGTTACGATGGTTTGTTCACCCGAACTGTACACACTTGGAGAAGTGAAGAGTGCCTTTCTGTTTCCCACTTGCGAAACAGAAAATAGTTTTTGATTAGACGACTACCACTTTCATTGAGGATGTTGAAGATGAGAGAAAAAGCTAGGAAAACACCAGACTCATCCTTTAATCACTGAAGGTTTTTTTTCAGTGTTTTCTTATAAATTATCTTCAATCTCCTGTGGGCTGCATGTGATTCATTCTCCTGGAATCCTCCTCATCCACTCAAATTTCCTCAACACTTAATTCCCTTCTTCTCTCAAATGAAAACTGCTTAACTTCTGGCATGTATGGACTCAATTGACCTTTTGGGTTCTTTCTCTGTTGTACTTGGAATATGACAGAGAGAGAGAGAGAGAGAGAGAGAGAGAGAGAGAGAGAGAGAGAGAGAGAGAGAGAGAACTGTAAACTGTGAACTATGTTACATTTAATGAATAACAATGTTTGAAGATCCTCTGATGTGCCCTTAGTATCACTATATTAAATACACATTAACTGTTTCTGAGGAAGTGCAACTTTTATATTTATCCAATTAATATTCATTCTGGGGCCAGTGTTTCAACTTTTAAACATGGTAATATGTCTCCAACATTATAACCTATGCCATTTTGAAAGTTAAAACTAGACTAATTGAAGGTGCTAAATATATAAAGTGAATATATGTGTTTCCTATAAAAACCTAGAAAACCTGTAAGATATAAAACAATAAAACAAGTATAGCAGCTGAGATATTGCTGAATGCATTCCAGTAGCTCTATATGCTATTTCAATGTGAATGTGTGTAGCTCCATCTAGGTTCAGCTTCTCAGACACTTTTATTTTGCCCATTTCATGTGCAAACCTAAATTTCCCATGTAACCATGGGGATGTCCACCCGCATTTGAGCTGAAAAGGGGGATTAATAGGTGCTGTAGGTAAGATTTTGGAGCATTAGCTTTATCCATCAGCTATTAGAGAGTCACTGGGAGAATACGTTTTAAGTTGACTGTGCCTACCTCTTGTATGAGACTATTTTGATTTTAAGACAACTCCTTGTCGTTTCTGACCAATCACGGCATCTCCTTGTTGATTGGTTAGGGGGGGATCCATGGTGACGAGCTGCATGGTGGAGAAACACAGGGAGGGAGCAGAGATTGAGGGGTTGGCTTTTATTCTGTGTTTACTTTCAAACTCTTGCTCTTTTCCACTATTTTCTGCCCTCTCTCTTTCACAACTCTCGAGTATAACAGACAGTACCTTTAAAGCATGTCAATAAAAAGAAGAACAATCCCACTGGAGAGAAACAAACATTAGAGACTGGAGTAGGAACTTGCAGGGTTAAAGTGGAAACTTTTCCACTCAAATGGGTTGTATCGGTGTCATATTGTGAGTTGTATTTTACAGATAATTTAGCTGTGAGATTAGGTACGCGCCCACTTCAAGTGTGCCCATGAATGCATAGTTTTTGTGAGAGAGAGAGAGAAAAAGAGGAATGAGATCTAGTCTAGGGGTGTTCAACATGTTTCAGCCCAGGGACCCCTTGCTGGATGGAAAAACAGCACAGGGACCCCCTATATCTTTTTTAAATAAAATGCTTTTCAATTTGATCCCAGGCCTATATTTAAAATGCCTTATTAATTTCTTAATATATCCAGCTTTGATGCTTAGTTATAAGCCATGTCAACCTAATTCAAATCAATGCATCCGGCTCATTTTGTTCCATTGTAGGATGACCTGTGGGAGGAGAAAAACTTTTTCGAGGCCCAGGTCTATCTATGTTGACCTGGACCTCCCTGTGGAGCAAACACTGACTTGAAGGTGGAATTTGGGTGAAATGTGGGTGTAAGGTGATGGCAGAAATTGCATTAATCATGTTTGCGGACCTGCTGCCGTGCATCTGCAGACCCCCTGGGGGTCGCGGACCCCTGGTTGAAGACCACTGATCTAGTCTGAACTGAGTAATGTCGGTGTGTTCAGCGCACAAAGCTGTGTTTCTCAAGTGTCTGGAGTGCACAGATTGCGTTTCCATAGAAACGCGTGATTGTGTGGTAGTTTTGGTGTAAATCTTTCAAATGTCAAAGCAATCACATCTTGTGTGCTGTCCTCGATTGCTGGATAGTTCCGGCGAGAACAATATCCCGTGAGAATTCCTGACAAGGTATTTTACATGTATATGAAGTAAGTATATTAATTAGCCTTGCTGAAATGGGGTGGAATTGTGACACAATCTATTAATCTGCCATCTCTGTATTGACACAGTGTGTTTAAACCCAGATAGTTACAGTGAATGTATATACTTACGTATCTGAATGAATGGGCAAGCCAGGAATCCAATCTGTGTTGTTCTGTACTGTTTGTAGGCACACATTGTTCAGTGGAGAGTAAAACCCTGCATTCACAAGTGCACAGTGTGTAGGTGTAAATCAAAGTGAAAAAGACCCGTACTGAAAATAACCCCAACCTACAGCCATGGCAAACAACAGAGACGTCTAATCCATTCCCAAAAGAGGTACTGTGTGGATTGATGTGATTTAACAATGAATTTTCTTAACTGCTGTATGAACCGTTGTAAGCAAGTTGGGTTTCCTCAATCACATCATTGCTTGGTTTATTTAATTCTGGAGAAACAATACACAACACTTTCTCTGTGTTGCTGGGCTATTTGAACCTCAGTGTATTTATGTGATAATGCCATGAAAAATACAAATACAATTCATCTAATTCCCTCTCTCTCTCTCTCTCTCTCTCTCTCTCTCTCTCTCTCTCTCTCTCTCTCTCTCTCTCTCTCTCTCTCTCTCTCTCTCTCTCTCTCTCTCTCTCTCTCTCTCTCTCTCTCTCTCTCTCTCTCTCTCTCTCTCTCTCTCTCTCTCTCTCTCTCTCTCTCTCTCTCTCTCTCTCTCTCTCTCTCTCTCTCTCTCTTATTAATTTTAAGTATATTCAGTCATTGATGATGGATGTGCTCATCATTTTAGGATCGATGAGAGAAACCACACACTTCATCATTCCTTATTTTTCCTTGGACAAAGCCTTTCTTGTACAATGGCTCCTTTCAAGGACGACCAAGCATCCAACCTCTCTGTTGATGGGGTCAAAAGTTATAGCTGTTGTTCATGTCTTTTAATGGATTTTCTATGATTTCGAATGACCCAAAACATGAAACGTCATTCAAGTCTTGGAATTGCACAATTGTGTTGTGTTTTATGTAATTTAAGTCATTGTTTTTTGTTAATGCATAATTATACATTTTTCCAATTTGATATATGATGATGATGATGATGATATCATGATCAAGATCTGTTTGTATTTATGTATTGTATTTGTATATCACAAAGAGGCCTATAAGTACTAGCAGTCATACAATGAGACATGGTGATTTAAAACTAATCTGAATTCCAATTAAACTTATACATCACAATACGCATAAGCAAACATAACATACCTCATATGTACAGGTAAAGAAATTCAGTCACTGTAAATTATCAGTTAACAGTTCTGATAATGTCCACCATTGGAAATTGATAGAATGATGCTGTCCTCTTTCCCTGGTCACAGCCCATCCACATGATCAAAACCTTAAAGGTCAAGTCACAGCCGGACTCGTAAACAGTCCATCATCTGTTCTCACCAGGTAAGACCTTTGAGCTCCTGCCTGTTCAATCACATCCGTAAGCTCTGGCCTTGGTGCATATCAGGAAGGCGATGTGCTCTGTTTCCGCTCTCCGGAACCTCCTTTTGTTAGGCCAGTGTGGAGTCTTTGGCAGCTGGGGAGTAGCTGTCACACCATTAGGAGCTGTGCTGGGGCCACACTCCAGTGGAGAGGAAAAGTAGGACCTGTTACTTGATTCTCTCCTTCTTTCCACAGCCCTTTTAAAGTAGCAACAGGTCAGTGCCAGCACGTTGCCAATGCCTCTTTGGTATGGGAGAATTGTTTTATTGTTGCGTACCCCAGCACCATTCTCTGATAGAAGCTCTGTCAGTGGACAGGTAAAGGATGCAAGACAGGTGTGGCAGGAACTTCCCTAGGTAGTCGTCCATGCCCATCACTCTTCTGATAAAACTGGTAGGCTCTGGCATCTCAATGATCACTCTGATCTGTTCCTGGGTCAGGGGTGACTCCCTCCCTAGATGATGTCCCGCACACAAGCCGCCCCATATTCCTTTGCACCACGCAATATGGCGTCCAATACAAAGTGAATGTGAGGCTTTGCCAATCATCATTCATGCACCTCACACACGGATCTGTGTGATCGGCCCCTGAATAAGTCCATTCATATTTATTAAACAAATTACCAAGATGTTATTACTGTTTAGCAGAGCTTTTGCCATTGTGACTGCTATATACTCTCAATATTAAAGTCCTAATCACTGGTCTGCCTGCTACCTAAAAATGGTCAATTAATGGGTGTCTTGGTAGCTCATCCTATAAGTTTGTCAGCTAGGCCTTGTAGCGACAACCCTGTTTCTATTCCAGCCTGTGGTCCTTTGCTACATGTCATTCCCTCTCTCTCTCTCTCTCTCTCCACCCACTTTCCTGTCAATCTCCACTTTCCTGTGCATAAAGGCAAAAATGCCCCAAAAAAATGATTCTTTAAAAAATATAAATAAATTGTCAATGATTGAGCTGTTGATTGGAAGATGTTTAGGCTACAATTGGGACTCCCTCTGTGTTGATTGACGGCGACACAGTGTGGGCTTGTTGGGACCTCATTTAATTATTTTATTGCTGCCATTATTTTAAGCATATGTCTTAGGCCAAATGTTTGAACCAATGTGATCCATATAATTAAAGGTTTAAGTTAAAGGACCATAGGGAATATTACTTTATCTTACATTTAGTATTTACTCGTTAAATAATTATCTATTTGTTAACAAATGATTAAATCATTATCTACTCCTTTCTGTCTTTCTTGCTCTCAGTCAAAGGCAACCGGTACTTTTCTCTGTGGACTTTTTTGGATTGTTGGACATAATTGATTTAGTATACTTTATTATTTTGTTACATTTAAGATTAAACATTCAAGATATAGATTCAAAATCAGCAATGCATTATTGTGGCTACTAAAAATGTATTATCCAAAGTACTGATTGTCATTACATGGTATAGACAAGTACCCAAAGGTGAATATTCAATACTGTCTGGTATTCTGAAAACAAATGTATTCTGCATCCATAAATGTAATCTAATCACATTGATCCTAATTGCAAAGATTTTCAAACCGAACCCGAGTCATTTCAAACCACAAGTATCATTGCTGTATTGTATCTATGTATATCTACTATCTATGTGTATCTAGAGTATGTATGTATCGAGATGCTTCTATCGCATCATACAGACAATAATGACCTTTTGGAGACGCTGTAGCGTTGATACAGGAAGGAGAAGAGAGTGTCAGACAAACAACAAGTGTCTATCTGTGTGTTCCAAAAACCGCAACATAAATCAATGGTAATTGATTATGTTTATCTACAGCAATTTTACCCAAAGTGCCAGGTCAATGCATATTATTGATTCCAAATCAACATCATAATCAATTCTGAATCAGGATCTTTAGAGGGAGCTGCAACGTTCCTCCTCGAGGAGGTAAGGTACCCAGAGGAGTCCTGGCGAGGTTCTACTGGGAAGACGTCCTCCTCTCCAGCTTGATTAAGATACCGTTCTCTGGCCGCAGGACGATCTCTCCAAGGGGGTGGAGCTCCTCTCGTGTCTGACACGCCTCGATGTTAAAGGAGCGCAAGATGGACGCCAGAACCACCTTCTCCTCCATCATCGCAAAGCGCTGACCTGCACACAGTCACAGAAAAAGAGCAGTGGAATAATTCTAACAAGATTTTGTAATTATAGTCGACGTGCCCCCTGCAGTCAAACCGCAGCACAGCACACTCACACATACACACACACACACACACACACACAAATGCCGCATATTGATTTAATTTTCACTTTCACTTTCCCCATGTCACGGTGAGTTATGTAAATAAGTGTCATTACAAACTCAAGCCACTATTCTATACAACAAAAGCCAAAAAAACATATACAATACAGACCAGACATGGGTAGTAGAGTGATACCAATCTTCTGTGTCACACCGGTGTAACACCCTTCTGTCCTTACCAATGCAGTTTCGGAGGCCGGCGGAGAAGGGAACATATGCATAGGGAGGTCTGCCCACACAGTTCTCTGGAAAGAAGCGCTCTGGTTGGAATTCCTCGGGATTGGGGAAGTAGCGGGGGTCGCGGTGGAGAGCGTAGACCAGGACGACAGCGTTGGTTCCTTTGGACACCTTGAAGCCATCTACAAGCACAGACACACTTGGGAGGAATGGCTCACAGGTCTCCTGTGATGGCTCACAGGTCTCCTGTGTCATGTTCCCGCTGTCCCAGCAGAGCGGCCAACATACAAAAAGACTCAAAACATCACCTGGGACATCACCTGTTTGACCTGCTGCCCTCTGGGAGACACTTCGGGTCCATCAAATCATGAAGTAATAGACTAAAGAAGTTTCTTTCCCCAGTGCCATACGAGAACTGAACACTGTCAAACACTGACACTGATGTTCTGTGTAACCACAAAACTGTACTGTTGGACGGTTACTGGAATGTTGTGTGTAACTACAATACTGTATTGCATCAATACTACATTACCTAGTTGTTTGTGTGTTTACATTACAGTGCACTTTTGTATTTATGTACATTTTTAATTTGCACTACACATAGGGCCATCACAATATGTACATATATATATATATTTTTTGGTATATATATATTTTTTTTCTTTATTGGTCACATACATGTAAACATACAGTGAAATGTGTTCTCTGCATTTAACCCATCCTAGTATTAGGAGCAGTGGGCAGCTATTTATACAGCGCCCGGGGAGCAGTTAGGGTTAGGGTGTCTTCCTCAAGGACACCGACAGTTTTTGCTAGGAGGAGCCGGGGATCGAACCAGCAACCTTCCGGTTGTGAAGCGACCGCTTTTTAACCAGTTGATTTAGTATATATATATATAATATTTTTCAATTGCTGTTTGTAAGAGTGACCATGTTGATTGAAGGAAATGAGGAGAGAGATGATGGAGAGGGTGAATGCCATTGAGTGTGAATGTTGGTGTGGTTGTTGTTCTAAGTTAACTTTAAGTGAAGTTATTGCTGTTTCCTTATTCTGTAATTTGTTAGCTAAATATCTATCTAAATTGTCTCAATATGTAAATGGTTAGATTGTTGTTACAATCTACATGTTTTTACCTTTAAAATTAGCTTACTTGGGCCAATTTATTACCATTTTAGAAATGTTTCACTTTTTTTCAATAAATATAGTTTTGTTGTTATTAATGAAAATGCTAGTAATGGCATCACGATTAGGCTAGAATTGTTTTATATGCACTATGCAGTGCATTACCATTGAAATTAACTTACTCTGGGAAGTCTGATCATTTTTTACTTTCTTCTTTATTTGACCTGATATGCTAACTACGCAAATTACCCAACATGCAACTCTTAGCAACCAAGTTGAATTTCATCCACTAGGCCTATCGAGGGCTGAGAGCTGAACACACTAACCACCACTACACTATCTGGACCCCCTTTAAGAACAAGAAGAACGGAGCTGTGTGCTTTCTACTCACTAATGACGGCGTCGTCGCACAGTCTCCGGGCAAAGAAGTGCACAGAGGGAAAGAGACGCAGGGACTCCTTGATCACACAGTCCAGGTACCTGAGCTCCTTCAGGTCCTCCATGGTAATGGGTCGCTCAGACTCACCTGAGCAGAAGTAGCAGAAACAAGCAACATAACTGGTACACATTCAGATGAAAAAGGGGTTCGCCAGTCAAATCCAGAGGATCCAAAATGGTCTTGACTGATAATCTTGTCTGGAATTTTGTTTTTTATGTTGGTGTTGGTCTCTTCTGTGCAAGTTAAGGTAAAGTTGAGGTTTTGAGCATCTTGAAAAGCGCTATATAAATAAAATGTATTATAATTATAATAATAATTATTATAATTATTTTTATTATTATTATTATTATTATTAAATAACTAAGTGACACTCTTGCTCGGTTGGAAGTAAAGCAAAAACATCTTCTCTGAGAAAAGCCTTACGTGTAATTTTCTGTTCATCTTTTATCATTGTTATTCATTCTTTCGGATAAAACAATTTGGATTAATCTGTACATTTCTAGATTTTCCTTGGAAGACTGTGCCACTCCTTATCCATCATGGCCAATTGTTCAGCACTTGTTCATCATTGAGTCATTTTTGGGAGAGGCTTTCAACAGGCTGGAGGCCGTTTTGCAAACAGAATGCGAACGTGAGATCAAGATGGTCTCACAAGGTTAACATTTTGTGAAGAGTGTGTTGGGTTGGGTTTGTGGCTGGTTAACACAGCCTCACCTGACAGAAGTCAGACTGATTAGAGTCTGGGGCTGCTGGGTGAGGCTGCATACAGGTTAAAAAGCCATCACCAGGCACACACACTGAGCACGGACAAGCATTTACCACCTGCTCTGTCTGCTTATAATTACAAACTCTGCATTAAACTGGTTTCTACTCAACAACTACCTGTGTCCTGGTGTTGGAGGTGTGCAGAAAAGCGAGAAGGTGACATTTTTACCTAAAACCTTGTGGAGCTCCAGCTGAACCTTCCTCTGCACCTCTGGGTGGGAGCCCAACAGATGCACGGCCCAGTTCATGGCGGCGGCCGTCGTGTCGTGGCCCTGGAGTAGGAAAGAGAAACACAATATTAGAGGAAAGCAAGATGAGAGATGTGAGGCATTTCCCCTGAAATATGCCCCAATCCATCGTCTACCGCTTATCCATGGTCGGGTCGCGGAGGTAGCAGCTTCAGCAGGGGACGCCAAACTTCCTCTCCCTGGCAACATCGACTAGCTCTTACTGGGGGATCCCGAGGCGTTCTCAGGCCAGCGTGGAGATGTAATCCGTCCACCTGTACCTTGGTCCGCCCCGTGGTCTCTTTCCAGTTGGATGTGCCTGGAAAACCTCCCTCGGGAGGCAACCAGGACGCATCCTTACTAGATGCCCAAACCACCTCAACTGGCTCCTTTCTACTCGAAGAAGCAGCGGCTCTACTCCGAGTCTCCCACGAGTGACTGAGCTTCTCACCCTATCCCTCAGGGAGATACCAGCCATCCTCCTGAGGAAACTCATTTTGGCCGCTTGTATTTGCGATCTCGTCCTTTCGGTCATTACCCATTGTTCATGACCATAGGTGAGGGTAGGAACGAAGACTGACCGGTAGATAGAGAGCTTTGCCTTCTGGCTTCCACGCAATGTTGAAAAGACGTGTCATCCATGACAGCCCCTCAACACCCAGAGCCTTTAGCCTTTAGCCCCAATGTCCACTAAAATCCCCTGACCCCCAACCTGCTCCAGATGTATCTGATTTCACTAAGCCACATTGGATAAAAGTGTCTGCTAAATGACTAAACAGTAAAAAGTGAATATAGTAAAAGTCAATAAAAAATACAAGGTTTGGGGTGCTCCACTCCCAGCCGAAAGGTACTGGGTTCGATCCCCAATGTCCACAGTCTAACCGGTAGGCCTATTTGAGCAAGATGCCTTACCCCTATCAGCTGCATCTGAATAAACTGTAAGTCGCTTTGGATTAAAGCACCTGATAATAGCTGACTAAATAGTAGGAAATAGCATAACAAGGATAAAGATGGTATGATCAGCATACAGTATGTCTGGTTGTGTTTTATACAGTCTCTCTGCTTTTAAAGCCTTTTCCAAAAAGTACTAAATAATAAGACCAATCAGTGCTAGGGAGAGGGAGTTTCAACTCATGACATGGCAAAGACCATGGAAGTGGATGCAGGTATCAATCATGGAGGGTTCATAAAGTGTTATCTTCGGGACACTAGGTTCATATGAGAAGTCTGGACACACACATGCATGCATGCACACACACACACACATTTGTGTATTCCTTTGTATTTTAAATATTTTAATATATTTGTAATTATTTTTTGTAATTCTGTTACGTTTTCACATCTCTGAAAATGGTGCTAACATGTTAGTGTACATTGCACATTATACCTTATGCATGACCTTACATATAAACAAATAAACCAAATCTGTTCTGAATCTAATTAGAATCAGACGTCTCACCTCGAACATGAAGGTGTCTACCTCCTCCTGGATATCCTGGTGGGTCAGCTTATTGCCCCCCTCGTCCACCGTCTTCAGGAGCATGTCCAGAAAGGCCTGCCTCTTCCTGGTCCTCTGCTCCGACACACCGTCAGCTTCCTGCTCCTCCGACAAGCGCATGTGCTCTACTCTTTCATGTATCACCTAGGGGTGGAAGGGAGGGGAGGGGAGTGAGAGTGAGAGTGAGAGAGAGAGAGAGAGAGAGAGAGAGAGAGAGAGAGAGAGAGAGATGCGTAGATCTGGGGTTGCTGAATGCGTGATATTTACTTCAAAACTAGTTTGCTGGATCCACATGATCAAATCGCTAGTCAAATGAGCCGGCCCTAGGCTGTTGACTATTAAATGATGTCTTGAGTTCTCTTTAGTGGCCCAATCTGAAATACAATTTCTTCTTCTATTCTTTCATCCTCTATCTTGTGTTAGTAATCTGCGCCTGCTCCTGACTGGAGACAGCACTCACAGTGGAGGTGAAGGAATGGAGGGTCTTCAGTCTCCGGTTGTGCTCCAGCCCCTCGCCGAACACGTTGTAGCTGAGGTCCGACCAGAACCAGGGCATCCTCTGCCTGCGTGTGATGATGTCACTCATCCTGGGAAAGTGAACGTGAGTAACACAAAACATACAAAACATGAAACATGAATCAATGTTAAGCTTTTTGGTGGGGAAAAAAATAAATAAAAAAAGTCTGAATTATCAAGAAAGTGTGTGTGTGTGTGTGTGTGTGTGTGTGTGTGTGTGTGTGTGTGTGTGTGCCTGCTACTCACTTGTACACACACTGGACATACTCTGAATCAGAATTACTTTGGGCAGACAATTTCTTCCCCATTGCAGTTTCTGAAATTAGAAATAAACGAACGGTGTATACACACACACACACACACACACACACACACACACACACACACACACACACACACACACACACACACACACACACACCACACACACACACACACACACACACACACACACACACACACACACACACACACACACACACACACACACACACACACACACACACACACACACACACACACACACACACACACACACACACACACACACACACACACACACACAGTTCAAGCACCCATTAATACACAAGAGCAATCACTCTCTACTCAGTCCAGGGCACCATGACTGACAAGTCAGGGACTGTCATGTCATGTCTGAAGCTATGCTGCTCACCACAGATGATATCGAGGGCACAGAGGGTGATGTGGTTGAAGCAGTTGAAACAGCCTTTCCCCACCTCTCTGCCCAGCTTGTTCACCAGGATGGCAGCTTGCTCATTCATCACCTCCAGGAACTCCGTCAAGATGGAGAAGTGGAATGTAGGAGTCAACATTTTCCTGCGCTGCCGCCACTTACTCCCGGTGCTGATCGGAGAAAGGGGATCCACTGTTAACTTTATTTGTATATCCCTTAAACACAGTCACAGTCACTGTCTCAAAGGTTATTTACAGACAGAAAAATCCTAAGCAAGGGTTGCAACAGTGCCCACATCCAAGAGGGGATAGAATAAGAACACTGTAGAGGAATCCCTCCTTCCAGGGACCGTTAGGTATGCCAAAGGGTGCAGATATATTGTTGGCAAACTATAGTGTGTGTGTGGTTAAGAGCTGGTTTAAGCAGTCAGACTGATGACAGTCTGGGGTTAGGATTAGTGTAAGGGTTAGGGTTATGGGGTGATAGGGTTGTGGGTCCTTGGTAATCAAGGCCCGCATTAGGAGGAGCGCTAGCATGTACCATCTGCTCTGCTTCTAACTACAAAACTCTGTACTACAACAAACTGGTTTACATTGGCTGCATTGTCTGCTACACTGGCTTCTGAACAGGGACCTTGGGCGGGTGGCGGAGGACAGAGGGGGCGACAGGGCAACTGGAGCAGCGACCGCTAGGAGCAACTGCATGCTGCTAGCCACCCCTGGATTCAGCCCACAACAGCCCAGGTCCTACAGCACCTCCACCAGTCAGCACAGCAGCCCAAAGCTCTATGCTTGGGCTGCTTGGGGGGGGGGGGGGTGATGCCTCGTTGCCCTGGTGAAGGGTAGCCTTACTGGGGGCTGTTGCGGGCTCTCGAACCGGTGGAGCTACCACCATCGTCCACCGCCCAGCTGTCAAGCCTCCCAGCCCCAGTGACGGCCAGTCCAGAGACACCTCCGCCAACCAAGACAGCAGCCAGGGCCTCTGGAGGATAGGTTGGTGGGCCACACTGGGGAGTTGTACGGACAATGGGTTGGTTACGTTTGTTGATTTTTTTTTGTTAAGGCAACCCAGTTTAAGTTCGGTTTGTGTTTTTTGGATTAGGGTGGTGTCGGGGGGGGGGGGGGGGGGGGGAGTAGGTTTCAGTTGGGGATTCTCCCCAGCCTCAATTTGGCCTTGCTAATCAAGGCCTACAGGTCAGCCATCACCACACACACTCAAGAGCCATCTGCTCTGCTGTCTAACAACTACAAACTCTGCAATAAACCGGATTCCTCATCAACCTGCGTCATCGAGAGGAGCACTAAAGAAGCTATTTTATCGGCATGTGGCAGCATCATCTGCTACAACAAAGAAAGAAAGCAAAGGTTATTTAAAGACAACATTATTGATTAGTCGGTGAGATAAAGAAAAAGAACATTATGTTATGTGGTCAGGTTAAGCAACATAAATGTTGCTTAACCTGACCAAAGTGCATGAGGTAATCATACACACAACTGGGAGAAGTGGCTGGCTAGAGCTAGAGTCAATAGCAGGCGCAGGCCCGCAAACATTTGATTGACAACCTATCAAATGCCACCCCCACCGAATCTGGCAGTTGAAATACAACTGATATCCACATACAATCTGGATCATATGTGACAAGAGAACATTGTAATACACCATATTAACTTTAATAGAAAAAATGCCCTTGAGGTTTGACGAAACCTCTGCACACCTCTAGGGGAAGTTAAACCCACCACATCGATATATAATTCAGCATGGCAGTTTAATCTGTCCAATGTATCCCATGGGATTGGTTTTGTTTTTTGGTTTGTGAGACCACAGGGATGCAAAAAACAAACAAAACAATATTCAAAATAAACTTGTGAAGATTATCGCTTGAATTAAATTAGGTTGAACAATATACATACAAATCAAAATAAATCGATCTATCTATCTATCTATCTATCTATATATATATATATATATATATATATACACATACACAAACAGACCTATGTTTGTTTATTGTGTCTAGCAGTCCGATAATGGAGGGTTATTGACAAGGGTGGGATGTTGAACCGTATGCCACAGGTCAGTGTGTAATAATTTATACATGCCAAACAGATGGTGCAGTGAAACAAGCCACCAGGTGGAATAAAAAGCTGCACATCTGTTCTGAGTGACGGCGAGAGAAGTAGCCGTAGTAGGGAGAGTGAAGCAGTACATGGAGATTGTGCGATTCACTTGATATGTTGTCGTTACGGTATGTCTGTTAATGTAGTCGGACATAATTCAAATGAGTTCAAAGTAGTTGTTTGTTTGTGGCTGTACATACCTGGTCAGTAAACCTGTGCCGAGCCATGGGTGAAGAAAAATGTATGCGTAGGCCTTGTCCATGTGAACGGTGTTGTTCAGAAGAGTCTAAATCCATGTACAATAGTTAAGTCATTTAGTCCTATAGTTTGTTTTGTATTGAATTGTAGTACTGTATCCCATACATTAGAAAAAACAACAACTTTAGAACACAATAATGTAGACTAGAATAATAGAAAGGTAGACTTTATGTCTCACTGTACTGGGATTTCACAGAATATTGAACTTTTGAACAGAATTAAATGTACCTCAACAGTTTCCGCATGGTACAGCAACAGCATTGGGACTGGTCCGAGCCATACTTTAAGCAATGGCTTGCTACGGAACTCTTCTGTGGCCTCAATAATTTGGCTGAAGAATTCTTAAAAGTATATAGAATAGAACTGGCTGTAAGAGTCCAAAGTGACGTACAGTGACATACAGTGAGAATACGTACATATAATACATGTCATTGAGGAGCAGGTAGGGGTTAGGCTATCTTGCTTAAGGATGCCTACAGGTAGATGGCATACCTCAGGGATCAAACCCAGTACCTTTTAGGCTGGGAGTCGGAACACTAGACTACTACACTGCTACCACTACACTATCCTCTCCCTCCCTATTCCATACATGGCAGAATAATTGCAATAAGTGGGATTATTGGGATACCTGTCCTTGAGTGAATAGAAAAGTACTTGAAAAGTAAAAATGTGTAATGCATATACCACAAATGAACACCTTTACCTTCCAGTCAATGTGGGCATAATAAGATAATAAAATAATTAAAATTAAAATTAATAAAAGATGTTGGGTACAGAGCTTTTCCAGGACTCTCCTAGATGTGAATGTTAGGCCCTTCGTGTATACGTAAAACTGCACACTATTCAACGTTTACAATGCCATTTGTATTGCTTATCAGCAGTACACCTTCACAGGGGAATTTGTGTGATGATCAGTTGGTGAGAAAGTTACTGAACAGATGAATCCTTATCATAAAAAAACGAATCCTATCATGTCCGGTCAAGACTGCAGACTAATGACAATGTGATTCTTCTATGCTTCATGACAACACCCATTCAAGCTGTGCCACTGCAACTCAACAGGGTCATCACACTGAGGTAGGAACTCAATTATCATTAAAAAGTCAATCAAATTCATCAATAACTATGTGTAAAAAGTATCAGCGTATAAAATGATCACTCTGTATTTAAGTAGCATACTGAATCGTTAGAAACATGTTGTGGTCCTCTGCACTCATGCATTATTTGTTTAGTGTTGAGATTTTAATTTCAGGGTTAGTCTCATTGGTTCCTCACCTCCGGCACCCCTTTTCATCATCAGCGTGTGTCCAATGAAAGGCATCGAGGGTCCGATCTCTGGAATAGGCTTCAGCTGATACCACTGTTGAAGGTGACCATTGAGCAGGCGGAAGGTGAAGTAGGTCAGGATACCCACGAAGACAGTAGTTACCACAACAGCCACTGAAAAGCCACCCAGCAAAACTGCCATATTCACATTCACAGTGTGCTTCTACGCTGGACTAAGTATTAAACAGACACAATAACAACCACGAGTACGGCTCCAAACTGCCTGTCAGGAAGGAGGAGACTCAGGCAGAATATACACAGATTTCCGGTTGGACTCTTGGTTCTTGGCACGTTTATTAGTTTTAGGGCCCCATTCCACAGCTAAGTATACATTAGAAAACAAACAAGGTGAATTGTGGAGGACTTTATATTACACCGGAAATGGACACATGCTCTTGTTTATATTGTTCAAACGGTTTTCGAAAAGCATAATGTAAACGTGCTAAATTACCTGAAGGTCATTTGCTTTTGTATTTGTAACAAAGACTGTGACCTCATTAAAATATCTTGTTCTTCACCTTTCACCATAAAGCCTTATCTCAATGAGGACGTAGATAATGTAAACACTATCAGACAATATACATAGCTGTTTATAGGTGTGTGTGTGTGTGTGTGTGTGTGTGTGTGTGTGTGTGTGTGTGTGTGTGTGTGTGTGTGTGTGTGTGTGTGTGTGTGTGTGTGTGTGTGTGTGTAATATGATAATAAATAGCGACTTTTTTGCTGGGTGATATGTTTGGTGAAGAATGGGTACTTATGGTTTCATGGCCTAGTAAGTATGTGGTGATAGAATAGATCAATAGAATGTTATGTTTCAGTTGAATTTTATTTACCACATGCAGCATGTTCACAGCATGCATTGGTAAGTGATACAGTTCACATAAAGCAATCACGTGACATTTTTGAAAATATAAATCAAGCAACAGTAAGAGCTTTTACTGTTGTTTAATTTCAAAATACGAAACCTAATGTTCAAATATAGAGACGTTACTTTCAAGTTAGGTTGCAGCTGACTATATGAACCTCTAGATGTCAGTGTAAGGCCAGATGAAGCTAGACCGATATGATAACGCAAAACATTACTCCGTTTCTCATTGTAATATAACTCCTGTATGGAACAGTCTCCAAAACGTCTCACAACATAAACACTGTTATTTATTCCAAAAAATGGGTTTAAAGAAATATTGGAGAATAAAATGCTTAAATGTGTATATAACATGGGTTCAATCAATCTTCCTGATTCTATCCTGATCCTGTATTGCGTAATACTGTACACATGGGAGGTTTAACTTCAACCTTTAACTTTATAGCTTGATACTGGTCTAGCTATCAAGAGGTTTGTAGTTTTGTCGTAAAGGTTGTATTTTAAAACAAATCATTCTAGAAATGCAAACTCAAAACCTTTCACTCAAAACGATAATATTCGCTGCAAGTGATAAATACCATAATTCTATGACATTCGGAATTTAACCAAACGCCCCCTTTTAACTTATGTTTAGCTAGGTGCTATTGGTAAGGTGCTATTTTGATGTTGACAAATAATAAAAAATATAAATAAATCCAGAGCCTTTAGAAAGGTCCTGAATAAAAGTATTGCTTTTTGAAAAAATACAAATTATAGTTGTGAATTAAAAATATGTGTTCAATAGCACTGCAGCGCCCTCCATAAGTGATTGGAAAAGAACAGAAAGTAACCAAGTGGGTTTGTTGTTTTCACGTGGCATGGTCTGAATTGTACCACAAGTTGTAGTTTGTAGCTTATTTACCCTCCATGTAATGTCCAAGAAGAGAACTAGATGCTTTCATGAACTGCAACATCCATACTTCTGTAGGTCATCAATGTTTCTGAAGACCTGCATTTGACCTGCATTTTCGCATTTTGTATATTCTCATTCAAGTATAATGTGTATTTTTGTGTCTTACCCATGAAACCGCCGAGTTAAACACTCATCAGGTTATGGGCCCAGACAAGAATACGAAGAAGAAGTTTGCGAGGCAAAAATACGAAGAAGTTTGCGCGAGGCAAATAGCACGCCGAAACTAAAAGGCTAACAAACTAACGTTAGCTTAGCAAGTCAAGTTTAGCTAGCAGCCACGAGATCGCGTTAGCAACATGGCAAACGACGAGCGGTATGTGTTCTCAGCTTATATTCGTCGGAGATGAAAGAAAGTATGGACTCTGGGAGATAAGGTTTCTGGGGCACCTACATACTTTAAAGCTAAAAGAGACAATTTTGTGGTGCAGAGGAGTTGGTGGCAGACGTGAAGAACAACGCGGACTGTTATGCAGAGCTAATTAAGCTCATAGACGACAACAGTTTGTCACTGGTTATGCACAAAGCATCAGAAGACGGCAGAGGAGCCCTGAAAATTCTGAGATAACATTATGCAGGGAGATAGGATTATATGCCACACTGACCACGCTTCGTATGGCATGTAACGAAAGCGTAACTGACTACATGATAAGAGCGGAGAACATCATTACTGCACTAAGAGATGCGGGTGAAGTAATGAGTGATTGACTGACCATGGCGATGATTCTAAACGGGCTACCGGACTCCTTTAAGCCTCTAGCTATACATGTAACCCAGAATGAAGATCAAGTAACGTCAATAGACTTTAAGAGAAGACAAAATCTATGAACAGGCTGAAAAGATGAATGCAGCAGAGCCGTCAGACAACGTAATGAAAATGTATGCGAGACCAGGCCAGGGACCCGGCAGGACAAATGCTAATGACCAAAGAAGAGAGGATGTCAGCATGGTGTGCTTCAAGTTCGGCACAAAATGTCACAGGGCAAAAGCATGTCGACGAAAGACATGGTGTAACAACTGCAAGGGCAACACACACCAGGAATCTACGTGCAGGCAGAAGGACAGCGCAGATTTTCTTTTCAAAGCAAGTAACGTGGAGAGCTGACCCTGGAAGCCACCGGACAACGTCCAGATGAGAGGCCTCATGGTGGATGCGGGAGCGACATCCCATATCATCAATGACATCAGGAAATTCAAGACACATTCCAGCCCGGTGTGCATTCAGTGGAGCTGGCAGTGGAGCTGGCATCTCCCTTTCGTTGTGCGAAGGGGAGATGCAATGGTACTTGTTTGACGAAACTGGACAACAAGTCAGCGCAATGCTACATGGAGCGTTGTATATGCCTTCATACCCCCAAGACATCTTCTCAGTCGCAACAGCAACAGACAAAGAAAGGAAAAAGCGTCATGACAAGCAGCGACAGTAAAAGGTTTGTCATCCATGAGTATGGCAAATTGTACTACCTTCATACAGTTGATGAAAATGTGGATAAATGTAATGGTTGCCATGACATGCAAACCTGCCATGAAATGTTGGGTCATTGCAATTACGAAGATCTGCAAAAATGACAAGAAGTAGTAGAAGGCATGGAAATAAAAGGCAGGGCCATCAGACCAGTCGGGTTCTGTGAAACATGTACACAAGGCAAGTATACCCAGACGAGACACAGAGACCCAGCAGCTAGTGCATACGATTACTCTACTGCTGTATTCGTATATTTCCTTAAATCCAAAAGTGACACAATAGAAGCTACTGAAAGGTTCGTAGCAGACATAGCTCCGTATGGAGAAGTAAAATGTATCCGTTCAGATAATGGAACAGAGTTTACAAGCAGGGGTTTTCAGGCACAGAACAGGATTAGACATGAAACATCTGCGCCTTATTCGCCTCACCAAAATGGCACTTTTTGAAATGGGCAGGTGCATGCTGTTAGAAAGCCAGTTACCTAATAGGCTGTGGAATCATGCAGTCCAGACAGCAGCCCATGTAAGGAATAGGTGCTACAGCAAAATAGACAAATAGAAGTTTGGATCTGAGTGCTCACCTACAGACAAGAGAAGCAGAAGCTTGACTCTAAGTGTGACCAAGGTATTTTAGTAGGCTATGACAAACAGCCCAGCTTACTTAGTGTACTACCCAAACGAAGAGAGGGTTAAGAAACACACTTTGGTAAAATGTATGACCAAGACAGGTAAGGCAAAATAAACACAAACACAAGAGTCATACACAGAGCATGGCACTGAGGTGCGTCTTAGGGCTAGCAGTAATAAAGAGAATACTGCCAATGAAAGTGTAGAACATGTACAGGAGCAAAGCGTACAGGGTCAAGGTGTTCAAAGTGGTGTTTCTGAGACCATACCTGAACAGACTGGCCAAATACTAGAAGGAACCCACCTAGAATCAGAAAAAGCCACCTTACCTAGAGGATTTCATAATAAGCGACACTGAGGATAAACTGCAAACATGCGTAGACTTTTGTTACAGAGCCGTATGTGATATCCCTCAAACCTACCATGACGCTATGACGTCAGTCAAGTCAAGGCTGTGGAAAAATGCCATGGATTAGGAAATACAGTCATTAGAGGAAAACAAGACATTTACCCTCACCAACTTGCCACCTAGAAAAAGGCCATTGGGGAGTAAATGCTGTAAAAAAAAATGACATTGACGGATCAGATAGATTCAAGGCAATATTTGTTGCAAAAGGCTACAGTCAGAAAAATTGGACTGACTATGAGGAGACATTCTCACCCACAGCGGATATGACAAGCGTGAGAGTGGTCATGCAAAAAGCGGCACAAGATAAACAAATTCTACACCAAGTGGACGTCAAGACAGCTTATCTGCATGCACCGATAGACTGTGAAATATATGTAAAGCAACCAGAAGGTTATGAGAAGAAGACAAATACAGGTGGAAATCTAGTTTGTAAGCTACAGGCAGTCAGGTAGACGCAATGTTACACACATGCTTAAGTGAAGAGGATTTTGTGCAAAATCCTTCTGACCACTGTGTGTATTCAAGAGAGAAACATGGTGAAAAGGTCATCATAATCATATGGGTTGACAATCTGATAATTGCAGCCAGTATTGAGAAAGTACTGAAAGATGTCAAAAGAACGCTTACTGCTAAGTTTAAAATGAAAGACTTAGGCAAACTGAAATACTTCCTGGGTATTGACTTTGATCAGACAGAAGGTTGTATCCAAATGTCACAAAGGAGGTATGTTAACAAAATACTACAGACATGCAAGGCTGCAAACCACGAGAAACCCCCTGTGAGCTAAAGCTAGACTACACCGAAAATGCTGCAAAAATGAAAGAACCCAAAATGTACAGGGAGGCCAGTAGGGAGCTTGATCTACTTGGGCTTTGTAGTGAGTAAGCTGTCTCAATACTTTGCTGAGCCAACAGAGGAACACTGGCTCACAGTAAAACATGTACTCAGATACCTAGAAGGGACAACAGAAAAATAATTATGCTTCAGGAGAAGTGACATAGGAAAGCTAGGCCTATGCATATACACAGATGCTGATTGGGCAGCTGACTTGACAGACAGGCGCAGCACAACAGGGTACTGTGTCAGTCTAAGTAAGAGCAGTTCTTTGATCTCGTGGAAGTCAAGAAAACAGCCAACAACTTTCCACCTGTGAAGCAGAATACATGTCTCTGACTCAGTGGCAAACCGTGTCTATCACAACTGGACCTTCTTTAGACCACCATCCCCCATTCAAATAGTTGGTTGTTCTAGTCAGACGGACGTCACGGAGGCAGATAAGATTGTCGCATCCAATTTCCAAGTTGACCATAGTAGTCAAAGCAGTGTCCATGTAGTGAAGTAAAAGCACAACACAGACCACCACACACAGGCTATCGATGAAAGGGACGGTCTAAAACGCTTAACGTGAAAAGGTTTAACGTAACTTAAAGTTCCAAAACAGCGATCAATATTCACCAAATGTCTCTGGCATGTGTCTTGTCATTAGGACTTTCACCTGTCAATATCAAAACCTAAATCATACTATTACGGAAGTTATGTTACATTAAATGACAAGACATATGCCAGAGACATTTGGTGATTATTGATCGCGGTTTTGTAACTCTTAGTTACGTTAAGCCTTTTCACGTTAAGCGATGCAAAGAAAGATCAAGTCAAAACTCTCAATTTAAATGCACAACAATGCTTAACAACTCATGACAGCCATTAACTAATCAGTCAACAAGTGTGTGGAAACAAAATGCAACGAACCAGCTCAACGAGAGGCAACACTGTGGCAAAAGCAGCAAAGACAAATGAGTCTCACTCACCAATGATGTTCAGTTAAAAACCAAATCCATTATCCTGTCCTTCTGGATGAATGTTTTGATAACCCGGTTATAAAGCTGATCACTGCTTTTCAGATCCAAAATAAGTTCCCTTTCAATAGCTATGGAAGCTAATGCAGTGAGTCGGGATTGTCCTGTTCTGTTTCTCCATATGTTTTTATCCGTTTGAGGGCGGAAAATGTCCTTTCCACAGATGCAGTGGTGATGAAATATTTTATTAATCCAATTAATTCGATTTTTTTTTTTGTTTAATCTGAGAGTTCCAGGGTCTTCTCTGAATACCTTGAAGGCCCTGACGCTTCACCACTGCTCTGACTTAAGCCATGCAAGAATGCATCTCCTTAGAACAATTACTCAAAGGTATTGACAAATATCAATATGCACAGACAAAGGTGTATGAGGATAATCAGGGTACCATAGCTCTATAGTGTCTTACGCAGGAAACCACTGGGTTAAACACTCATCAGGAACAAAAAATACATACAACAAATTACAAATTGTTTGGGGCTAAACAGCAACTACCATTGCACTTTTTTCATCGTGCCTGTATATTCTATGCATACCAATTATACTATTTTGTTGTTGAATAACTTAAGAGTTGTTCCAGCCAACTCTTAAGTCGAGAATTCATAACCTACTAGAAAAAGTGCAATGGAACGTCACCTGAAGTCAAGTTTCTACTCTGACCAAAGTACCAGACCCTGTTTCTGATGTCACAACAATGGCGGCCCCCAGGGAGTCAACAATTATATAATAGTGATGAGTAATACAATGATTTATTTCATTTTACATGTATTTAGATTTCAATATCATGCCATTTATTTACTCTCTTGTACATTTCAACCAATAGGGGAGGGAGTAGGATGTAAGTGTAGACTATTCTGTATTTGGATTAGGCTAATGAATGTCATTTTTAGATACGTTTCCAAGCATAGAAGTGGCGTAAAAAGGAAATGTATAATAGCGTCTATTTCTAAAAGCTTTCTGTTTACGTTTGGCTTCATGCACTTGGAACGCTTTGAGGTTGTAACTCAAAATGATAAGTCGGAAATACAGAAATGAAGTTGCCTGGAACACGGCAGTATTTAAAAGTGGTGAATGACATGACAACAATGTCATGAGAGGTATTGATTAATAGGAGCACTAGGCATTGAATATAAAACTACAGCAGGATCACAGCTTCTGTGTGTTGGTCATCCCCAGTGCGATGCGGAGCTTATGGCGGAAGGCCGGGACCCTCTCCTGGTGGACAGGCCAGTAGAGGAGGCAGCGTGGCTGCAGCATGCCCCTGCGCAGGAACAGGGCCTGGGAGAGCCTGTAGTCGTGGACGTCCTGCAGGAAGACCAGGATCACAGAGTCTCTGCTGTCCTCGATCACCTGGTGAAGAGCCTGGTGGGCCTTGAATCTGGACACCATGAACAGAAACGTGCAGGAAAATGAGACTTGCTTTAGGGGGATGAAATTAAGGAATGAACACACGCATTTGGACAAAAATTGCAAAGCAAGATGTTGCAGATGTTTTCAACATTTCTTAGATTTAAGACCACTAGGCTTTAACATCTTTCCCCTTCTCGCTACTGAATGATCCATTTCTCTCGGCTTGGAGTCACCAGGGGTAACTCTAAGCCGAAAGGAGTTCGGACTCCAATTTGTCTACCTGTTAGCATCCTTGAGCAAGATGCCCTAACCCCTACCTGATCATCCTATCATGTATCTGAATTCACTGTTAGTTACTTTGGGTAACAGTATCTGCTATATGACTTTAGAAACCTATGAAAATAATAGAAGACAAAAACATATTTACCTTCTACACCAGGAATCATTGAGAAGACTTTCCGAGACAACAAACAAAAACTTTCGGGATTTTTTCATGTTATCCACAATGGCGTTAAGGAGTGATGTGCCGGGCACAAAATCACGACTCTCTTTGAAAAAAACATACTTTTCCTTTTCCAGAGGAAGTAAACTTCGCTTCACCCATTTATCGTCTTCCTCTGCATGTATCACATATGCGTCATATTCAAACTCCCTTCCTTCTTCCACTTTGACATCACTGAATCCCAACGTACGGTTGATGAGGACATTCCAATAGAACTGAATCCTCCAGCCATGGAAACGAACCAAAAGTGCGACTAACATCACTGCGATGACGATGGTGCTGCTGAGTATGTACAGAGCCTGGAACGGGGTGGAGTCTTTGCAGGACAGTGAATCAAAGTCCATGACAGTGAGGTTGAAGTAGGCAAGTGGAGTGTTGCATGTGAACTGGTCCTTGCTGCCCATCACACTGGTGTTTGTCGCATTCAACCATGTCACAAACCACAGAATGCTCTCACAAGTGCAGTCAAACGGGTTCCTGCCCATGTCCAACAGACTGAGGTTCTCCATGGCTGGTTTAAACACCTGAGGCCTCACGGCTGTGATCAGGTTTTTCTGTAAATGCAATTCCTGCAATGAGAGCAAGTCTTGAAAGACAGAGTCCCTGAGACTGTTGAGGACGTTGCCGTTGAAGCTCAACTCTTTAAGCTTCTTCAGCCCCATGAGTGCGTCCACAGGGATCTCATCCAAGCCATTGTAGTCCATGTTCAGGACAGTTAGGCTCCCCAGATCTTTGAGGAATAACACTGGCCCACCGATGTTGGCACTTTTCCACACACGTGCCAAGTTATTGTGCTGCATCTTAAGTACCATCAGGTTCACAAGTCCTTTTAGCATGCCCGCGTTGATATTGGCAATGTTGTTGTTGCTGAGGTCGAGAATGTTGAGGTTTGTCAGCGGACCAAACGGAGATGGATCCAAGTCCAAGGTCCCCGTCAAGGATTTGGCCAGCGTCAGGGTCCTCAGCCTGGGAACCCGGACAAAAGACCTGGAGCTCAGAACAACCATCTGGTGGTTGTTAGAGAAGAACAGTTGTTCAAGCTGACCCAACCCTTCGAACTCTTTCCCTGTGAGAGTTTGCTTGATGAAATTAAAGTCCAACAAAAGAGTGGTGAGATTTGGAAAGGCAGAGAAGGCCCCGGGGCCAATCTGGGAGATGACAGTGGCTGTTAGGTTAACCACCCTGAGTGGGGATGCTGCAAGTGACACAAAGGTTTTGTTCGTGATATGGGTGAGGGATGTGCAGCTGCACCAGCCCATGTAAAGGTACTGAAGACTGGTCAAACCTGTGAACGTGTTTTCTGTGATTGACCGAATCGCGGTATGCTCTAGTATAAGGCTCTTTAGTGCAACCAATGGGTTAAAGGTGAAATCGTCGATGATTGGCGTAGAGGAAGTATGGCTCTTTACCATAGCATGTCTTAGGTTGAGTATTTTCAAACTTTGGAGCCCCTGGAAGGCATCTTTGGTCAGGTGCTTCAGGTTATTGTCTTCCAAATGTAGTATTTCTAGTTTTGGCAGCCATTGAAATGCCCCTATTTCAATTAGATTCATTGTATTACTTGAAAGATCCAAAAGGCTGAGATTAGTTTTGTCTAGGCCTTTAAATGTTGTATTGGTGAGTCTGCCAAGGCTTGTATCTCGAAGAGATAGGGTGCTGATAGCCGTCTCTGATAGCTCTGTGCAAAGTTTAGTGGTCTGCGTTCCCAGATTGCATCCATCCATTTTTAAAAAAGTGATATTGGCAATCGGCTTGAAGCATCCATTCTCAAACTGTAAACAAAGAAGACAAAAAAAATCAGTCAGACATCAGTGTAAACACAAGCACAACAGTGAACAGAGAGCTCTATATACATGATATGCACCATTGATATTTCATTTCCTGTTTTCAGTACCTTTTTAAGAGGAAGATTTGACAAGTTAAGGACACGCAGAGACGTTGAAAGACTGAGGAAGAGGAAGTCATCTTGCTTCAGGGCAGAAATGGCATTATGAGACAGCGTCAGGGCTACGAGGCTAGGGAGCTGTGGTCTGGTTCCCAGCATGGCTGAAACCAGCATGTTTTTGGATACATCAAGAGTCGTCAAGTTCTGTGAACGATGCAAACAGAGACACAGAAAGGGTTTAATGAGACATGAGGTTTATAATATATTACTTATAATAATAGTATATATACTAATACCATCATTATCATCATCATAATAGATGATGGTGGTATGTGGATTTGAGGACCAAAACAGTGAAAAAGCATTTATTTTTGCATTTATGTATTATTATGTAAATTCTCCCTTAATGCTCAGCAATTCACATATTGTTAAATTCAACTGCTATCTATTCTTGTGTTCATGCCAACCACTTTGTGTTTACCAATCCAATGTGTTACAGTGCTAATTAAGTATTATGCGGTCCACTTATACATCCACTTATACAAGGATGCAATGCTCCTCCAATGTTAACTGTTGCAGCATCAATAACTACAGAATTTGTAGAATTCATCAATAATTAAGGAGCTATATAATACCTATAAGAAACAATATAATAACATATAAGAGTACTAATTAGGCATATGTATTCACGTAGGCATAATGTATTTATATTAGCAATTTTGGTTCCTTTACAGTTTACAGCAGCAGTCCTCTCGTTTCGTGCTATGGATTGTTCTCTCCACACATCTTAACCTCCCAAAGTAAAATAAAACCAAGTAGTGCACATCGGTACCTCGAGGGAAGCAAACGGGTTGCCCTCTTTCGCCTTCAATTTCAGCCTGTTGCTCGCCATATTCAACACCTTGAGGTGAACGCAGTGGCTCAGGTCCTTCTCCTGCAGCACGTGCACCTCATTGCGCTCCAGGTTCAGCATCTGCAGCCGGACCAGTGTCAGACACAGGGTTTCGTCCAGCTTGGTGAGGCTGTTGAAACCCACATCCAGGTGAAGGAGCCCACTGTACAGAGCAAATGAGGCCCCAGGCAGGCAGATCAGTCTGTTGTGGGACATGTCCAGATGCGTGATGTTCCCGGGGAGGTTCTGGGGAATATCATTCAGGCTCATGTGGCTGCAGTCTGCTGAGTCGTGCCGCACGCTGCAGGACGTCTTCTTCTGGATCGAGGCGGCGGAACCGCGGTTCATGGTCGTGAGGTAACATATGGCTGTGAGCCAGCAGAGGATACAGGGACGGTTTGGGAGAGGCATTGTCTTAGGGTGGGGTTGAGTTACAACTGTGTGAGAGAGAGAAGACACACAACTTTATATAATAGCCTAATCATAATAAAGGGAAAAAGGCAGACGTTATATTGTACATTGCACGACAACATACAGACTGTTTACACTATCATTTCTGAATACTATATACACTTTTGTCAAGTTCTATATTTAACTTGTAGAAACTCATTAGAAATCTCTAAAATCCCTTCTTCCAAAAATCATATTACACATGAATAGGTTACAGTCCAAATACGGCCTTTTGACTTATTTTTGATATACACAGTGCATAATCGGTTAACTACGAACGGATAGTTATGCCAGTTCTGCTTGGATCGTGAAAATGCAGAGCAAGGGTTTGATGTTGTTTATAACTTAAGCGTACAGAATGATACCTTGATAAGGTTACTTGAAATATTAAAAGTTGTAGGCTATTTAGCTATATCTATGTAGGCCTATTCTACATACGTGAGTGGGAAATTCCTTACAAATCAATGAATAGCAGCGATGTGGTGTTATTGCTGATTAAAACATTGACATCAAATGGATGATATTATTACAATGTAATTGTAATTATTATAATGTAATCGATTATATTCTTGCATGTGTCAATTATGCAATATTACTTACGAATTGTAGATATCATGTTATGACATTCCGTTTCAAACGACACCGCGTGTATTCAGCGA